>SDVV010002204.1:0-23542 GCA_016164225.1 Gammarus roeselii | reverse complement strand
CATTCTTGCTGTTTTCATGCGTAAAATTCCCTACACCTAGTGTAGATTTCATGCATGGGATCCCCGTTTTCTGTCTCTTCTTCATCTTCCCCCTCAGCAGGTGTTGGAGCGCGTAGCCCGCACCTTAAGGACTACTGCGGATCCTTGGGGCTCTGAGCAGGGTAGGTAGTGTGTTATTCCTCCTTACTGCCATCCGGGGAGTGCTGGGATCATATGGTCTCAGCGCCTTAGGAGTTCCTGTACCTCCTGTGGCACCCGTGCATACCATAGACGTTCGCCGCGTAAAGGACTTCGACTTTGCGCAGTAGTAAACCTTAACTTGAACATTGAAAAAGAAGAAAAACAAAGACTAACTTGATGCAGCACTGTTTCCTCGTTTGACATTCGGCGCCAGAAGGACGATGACTCCAGCGCGCTAGAAAGCCTCGTCACTCTAATCTAATCTTTTACCCCTGCTGTGTCATAATGACTGGACGTCCCCCCCCCTCCTCCTCTATAACCATCTCGTTTCCCAAACGACATGCCAATAGCCTGAAAGCACACGAGGGCAGCGTCAAAAAATCCTTCATTCACATCTATTCTCCACTTATACCTATATCTATCCTTTCAAAAGCCTTTTTCACGCCATCGGTCTACCTCTAGGCCTATGTCCACTCACCTTAACCTGCATCACCCTTTTCACCAATCTCCCATCATCCATCCTCACCATAAGCCCGAACTAACTCCTCAGAACACGCGAATCTACTCTGCCCTCTAACTTCCTCATTCCCGTTCTGATTCAAACAAAGTCGTTATTGATAGTGTCTCTCAACGTCACTCAGGCTATGCTTCTCACACAATTTATCTCGAAAACCTTCGACCTTCTTCTCTCTTCTTCTCTCACCTCCCAAGTCTGAGCTCCGTAGAGCACAATTTTGACGACATCCCCTCATTCATCTCTCTTTCTGCTTACATCCCGAACGTCTTACAGCTCACAATACTCTTCACTTCACCTGCGCTCTACCAAATCCCACCACTGGCCAATACAGCTTCCCTTCAGAATCCGCCACTGATGCTGTGTTATGCGCCAACAGTAACTGGCTGAACTCTCACCCATTCGCTTCTAAAAGCTCTGAGCCACCAGACATTACACTCGCGTTCAACTCCTTGACCACTCACCTAGCTCCCCACTCTGACACATGCTCTGCTACCAACCTATTAGCTCTGAAACATCTTCAACAGATGTCCGTCCAATCCATACAGTAGCACATCCCTGTCGACCCTGTCGTAGACCTATTCCAGATCCATGAACCCCCGAAATACATCCTGTCACCAGGAAAGGTACTCCTCCTTGACTTGTCTTCCTTCAATAATCTGATCCTTATTTTATTTGTTTTTGAAGATAATTTATTCCTCTTATAGTCTACATATTTGCCAATTAGGTTTCCCTAAAGTAAGAGAAGAGACAAAACTCTGCTTAGCATAATTTTTCTCATCGTGGTCGACGAACATTAATTTTGACCGTAAATATATTCCTACAGAAGTGTTCTACTTAAATGCATCGTTCCGAAATAAAGCCATTAAACATGTGAAGTAGGAATTGAACATTATCGGTTGGAATTTCATCCAATGGCCTTGATGATCATGTCCTCGCGATCTTGAGTGGTAGTGGGCGGGGCAAATGACCTCTTATAATGGACGTCTGGACAGGTAACAAATGAAGCTATAGACGACAAGATCTCTATGACAGTAGTCCAGTCTGGCATGAGGAGTTTCTGATGAGACCTGAAGAAGGATAGTACGGCTTAGGGGTTTTCGTATCGGGTACTGATGACAATAAAAAGGTAAATGAATCGAAAGAGTCGGATCGTAAATTATGGTTAAAATACGTGCTGCAACTTGAATAATATTAAATTATGAATTGGAATTGGCCGCCGTGGCCGAGTGGTTAGCGTATCCGACTGAAGTGTCAGCCTCTGGTGCTGCATGTCGCGAGTTCGAGCCTCGGCAGGGACACGGCGGTCTTGTGGCGGGGAGATTGGGCGCCTCCCCCCTCTGTGTCTGCCTAGCTTAGTCACCCCCCTAACTAGGGGGAAACGGCTGTATGTCTATACCATGTCTATACATGAATTGATATCTGACACACGACCTAAACGATTATAAATTGATCAGATCCTATTTAGTTATTATTATTTTATTTTTTTCCCTGATCTACGCTATAGATGTGATCTAAATGATGTCACACAGATTGAGCTAGTTATCGCTGGGAATAAGGAGATTGGTTTTGAAGGGCATCTTCGAAGTGCATCTCAAAACTATTCGCTTCGTTAGTGACCTAATTTGGGCGTTGATCAAGGAAACATTTAAGAACCTGTTACCGGGGAACATTTCGCCCCTCATGAAAAAAAAAAAAACATTTTCCACCCAATTAGAGTCGAACGCTTCAGCCTCTCTGATGATGATCGGTTGGATGATAACATTATGGCCTATGTTTGATGAAAACATTTGGAACCTCATTAAATTAAACATTTTGGGGTCCTGTTATATGAAGATATTTGCTACATGCATTCTGCTACAAGCATTCTGCTACACGCATTCTGCCCGCATTCTGCCACGTCTTATCTTTCAGAAGGCGAGCAATACACTTCTATGCTCATTTCACTACATAAGTGTCAACTTTTCACAAAATATCGACTGTAAAAAATATTAAAAGTTCCCAACATTTTAAACAGGACCCGTGAGACTAGAAATGATAAATATATTTATTGAGGACACACCATTTTGTATACAAGCTCAGCAACTGTGTAGACCATGAACGCAAGAATAAGAAGCCTGTTGGGGCATTTCAACCCTGAAAGCATAAACGTCTCGCAAAGTTTGAACAACAGTGCGCGCGGCATGTTACAACGAACAGTAACGAGCATGAGAGTCAAAACTGGTAAACTGAAGTCCTCGTTAGTCTTGTTCGTCACGCAGGCTGGCGTGCCAAAGGATCGGAACAAAGGAATTAATTACACTAGTGACTAAATAAAGTTTTGGGATATCTTGCCTGAAAACTTTAAGAAAATCAGTGGAATGATCGTTCCTAAAGAACATGATTCAAATGCCTTTTGAAAACATGTAAATGGAATTTCAGATTATCGTGAGATGTTCTCTGTGCACGCGTGCATTTGTTTCAATACGCTTTATTTAATATAATTATCTCTGAGAAATGTCATACAAGAAAAAATTCAAGTAAATTTGATGAAAAATAATCACGATGAAGGGGAAAATGTATCACAAAATCTCAACTCCCTATTTTATAGTAAAAAAATATCTTGAAGTATCATGAACACGTATTTCAAAATATAATGTTAGGTAACAAGCCAGTTCACAATTTCTAAGCTGCATCCATTCCTCACACGCAAATGAATTGGTTGAGTGTGTTGAAAAATTCAATATATCTAAGCAATTGGAAACATAGAATATTAAACATATAAATTTGGCAGGTTCTGTGAAAAAATATTCACGATTTATGAACCCAAAAAACATTTCAATGGATGTGTGGAATGCGAGAATGGAGTCAGGGGATAGTTATAATACGTTCAAATGTTGAAAAAGCTTTCACATTCTGATAAATAAAAACTGCAAAGATTCAATTATTGTCCGCCATGAGGGAATCACTTTTGTGAACCGGTTGCATGGAATGGGTCACTATCAATTGAACGACAGCTTATCACCTTTCAGTGCGTAAACATTCGGATCATAATCCTGCAAATATTTTAGATCATTCAATTGCAATACATAATTAATGTAGTTTGAAATACTGCATCCCATCAACCATAATAATTATCGTGAGACAAATTACGCACTTTATTGTAAGCCCGTCATTGCAATAAATAGAACGAATCCACGTTTCGGCAACAAACTAATCGACATTATACCGCTCCCCATTAATATGTATTTCAATTCTATACAGCATAACATGTACATACACACAGCTAGAGATATTAGTGGCATATGCTCAAATAAAATAATTGAAATTTAGTAGTCAAAACCCCCCCCCAAAAATTAAACGGGCGCACCAATCACCGTAGACGCCACAGAATCCAATCATTAGAGATTTCGAACAACAGCTTTACGAAGCATTTATTGTATGACTTTTGAGCATCAATGGATCCCTAGGGATCATCCTGTCGTGCTAGAACTAATAACAGATTATTGTTTTTTTAACCTTTCCTGTATTTTTATACAGTGATTGTCTATCTTGGTAAGATTTTTTTTTGATCACACAACTTGGTATTGTCCATCCCAGCACGAATCATTCGTTTACACAGCTTATAATTGTCCATCCAGCACGAATCATTCGTTTAAACAGCTTGGAATTGTCCATCCCAGCACGAATCATTCGCCTACACAGCTCGGAATTGTCCATCCTGGCAAAAGTCATTTGTTTATACAGCTTGGAATTGTCCATCTTAGCAAGAATCATTCGTTTATACAGCTTGGAATTGTCCATAATGGCAAGAATCATTCGTTTATACAGCTTGGAATTGTCCATCCTGGAATGAATCATTCGTGGATAGCGCTTGGAATATTGTCCATCCTTGCAGGAATCAATCGCTTATAAAGCTCGGACTTGTCCATCCTGGCAATAATAATTTGTTTACACAGCTTGGAATTGTCCAGCCTGGAAAAAATCACTCGGTTATACAGCTTGGAATTGTCCATCCTGACAAGAATCATTCGTTTATAAAGCTTGGAATTGTCCATCCTGGCAAGAATCATTCATTTATACAGCTTGGAATTGTCCATCCTGGAAAGAATCATTCGTGTATAGAGCTCGGAATTGTCCATCCTGGCAAGAATCATTTGTTTATACAGAATGTTTCACTCGGGGCTACATAGCCACGAAAAAACAATCTTCAACTCCAAATAGTGTCTACTGTCAGGAGAGGCGGTCACGCTACCCACTCGGTCACAAAGATAGATTGGGGTAATCTTGGCGTGTAATTGTTTCAATTTTTGCTGTTCTATGCGAGATAAGATAGATTGGGTTAGTATTGACGGTCAATTGTTTAAATCTTGGCTGTCCTATGCGAGATAGATTGGGTTAACCTTGGCGGTTAATTGTTTCAATATTTATTGTTGTAGGCGAGATCGATTGGGTTAATCTTGGCGATTAATTGTTCCAATCTTTGCTGTTTTAGGCGACTGCGTCACCCAATCTTTGCTGTTTTATGCGACTACGTCAACTGCCGTAATTGAACGTTTAATTCGATAAATTAAACGTTCAATTACGGCAGTTCTGAAATTTTGCTCAACAACCCGAGCTGGTAAAATCGGGTCCAGGAATTCTCTTCAAAATGAGCATTTGAAATGGAGGAGACAAAAAGTTGAAGTTTCCGCCTTCGATTGACATTTTACCCCTTTTTGTGTGATATATCCAATACACACTTGAGTCAGTAAAAATTACTTGATTACTGAATACGTCATTATTATATGAAAACATGATAGGTTTGTGTTACAAATTTGTCGATTACTGTGTCGTGAAGCACTGAGCAATGGTAACAAAATTTCCTCCAAGCACAGATGTGTACTCTCGTATTCTACAGAGAGGGGGCAGTAGGGATGAAACCCCTCAACGGCTCCTGCCACTTTAAACGGAACCATACTTATTACCTCTGAGGACAATTTTTAACCTGTCAGTGGGGAAGGGAGGAGAGGGTGTCTACCCTCCTGAGAACATATCTGGAAATCCATGGACGTGCAACCATCAAGGTAGTTTACTCATGAAAAAATTAATTTCATGCCATTATTTTTGATGTATTTGAATAAAAAAATAAGTGCAAACAGGGAATTTGCTCACCAAAATAATTATTACATTTTAAACTTTTTCAAGTTCCTAACTAATAACAAATGCATCTAAGAAATTACGACTCCAATAAAATTATTATAATTATTGGTATTTATTGAACGCTAAATGACCTTCAGTAAATTGTCATGACAAGTAAACATGCTTTGAACATTCAACTGGTTGCATAGGCCAACTGGTCGCACGGCGCGTGTTTTTGTGAGATTTACAGAAGTGTTGATGCATGCAAGGGTGAATGAGTAAATGATCAAATTAACACGATTAAATACGAAATCAGAGGAATAATAATTGAAATGAATGACCAGCAGTCAAGCACTCAAATCTAACAAGGATAGCTCTACCTCAGTGTTCGGGCTCAACCGAGTTTTCCTTCCTAACAAGGTTTCAGGTCGTCAATGCTCAGAAACAGAACCCCCTCCGTTCATTGATGCTGCATGAAAAGATCTCACTGACCTGGCATCGATAATTGTTTCATTGTGCTCGCTTTCAATGGTGTTGCCATGGCAACCGAAGCAGAATAATCTAAACATTGTTAGACGCTGTTCCAAGCGGCTATTGTTAGGAGTGTCAGTAGCTATCACTGCCCATTGAGGAACAAATAAACGACTGACGGCCCCGCCATTGTCTGTCTTACTTCAAGGAACAGATGCTTCATTGAAACGGGCAGCGACTGCACTGAGGACGGAGGGGAGCATTGCAGTCTGCAATTGCATACAAAGGAAGATTCATATTTCGTGAGACAAAATACTATGTGTTCCATGGCAATAGTAGTGGTGCTCTAGGCACGTTGCGTCTGCAAGCAGGTGGGCTACCACACTTTACACGGCATTGACAGACAGTCGGAAATTATTCCTTGCGAACTTTATCTTTCAATAGTTGTCGGCGAAAAAAAAATCGAAAACATAGGCCTGTTGATGATGTATTCTGAAAAATTATTGTTCACACATCGACCGACCGTCTTTTACATAAAATTTGCTCTGTATGAAGACCAAGCAGAGTGAAGCTTAGAATCTCAGAGGTATTCTTCAATACCGTCTTAGCAGCTTGAACAACTTCAACGATCTTTACTGCGTACAGGGTTAACGCCACGCTGGGGGTGGAAGACTGCCCATATCAGGGGTGAAGAAGGGCTCAGATACGTACGATGTAGCATTCCTAGCCCATGTAAACGAAGCTGCAAAATTTATTGAGAAACTATGGCACCATGTACCATAAATTATTCACCACATGACCTCCGTATAAAATGAATAATTAACCTCCAATAAATTGATTTAAAATCACAATGAATAAAAAATCATAAAATTTAGCTGGATTGCAAGTTGGACAGACTTTGAGTGTCATCAGACCAAACTCTTTAAAGCCTCAGTGTCTCGTCAAAATATTTTCCTCTGTAATGTAGATACGCGAAATAAAATGATGCAATAAAAACATGAGAGCAGTTGGACTCAGTTTTCTAATATTAACTCATAAAGTTGGACGGTTTGTGACGCCATAAACGGTTGTTCCTCCATATTATGGAACGTGAAATGGGATTAAAACATTGCAAAGACGAAATCCGATTTAAAACGTCACAAACGTTCAACTTCAAAAGCGTTTGAAAATTGTTCGTTCAAAAGTAACACTTCAAAGGAAAAATGTGTGAGTGATCGTTAACCAGACATGGAACCAATGTCGTCCACTAAAAACGCTCGGGGCAAACAAGTCGCAGAGGGCAGACAAGTATAAAGTGTAGACGGCCACAGGATCAACGCAACACGATGCTTAATAAATGATAAATTATACATGTTCTAGGGTGGAGGACATAAATATTCATAAAATTAACGAGAAGGTCGAATTTATATTTCAGCGGCTATCTGGGGCAAACCCAACTTCAAGACGACGGTCTTAAAGGAACTAAACGCCCTGAGGAATGTTTGAAAGTGAGTGTTGAAAGACTTTGTATCGCAAGAAAGAGTGCAATGTGCAAATGCAAGTGGCAATGAGTCAGTAAATGAAAAGGATGAATGCGGTAATGAAAAAAAACAGTATTCTTGATCTTACTGCGAAAGATGTTTTGTCGACAGATACGTTGAATTTCGACACAATGTTTTTCAATACATATAGGACACATAGAGTGGTAAATATTTTATGAAATATAGTATATATTGTAGCAGTATGTCCTATCTTCTAATGTAGATCTATTTGATCTATTTGAACGTTGCAACCCCAAAACTGCAGTATAGGTTCATCAAGATCAATTTTGTGTTACATTTGACGCATTCAACTGTTGACTCATTCAACTGTTTAAGTGAGCTTCATCTTAAAGTAAACAGGGAGAACTGAACCAAATAATTAAATGAACCATGGAGAAATAAATTGTTTCGTAGCGATTAAATTTTGCTTACATAAGGTGTACTGTTTCTTTCAAATTTTTGATCTCACCGATCAAAATCCAAACTTTACCATATAACCAAGCCAGATGGGAATCGCCATATTGCTTCAGACAGATAGAGCCGAGTTATCGTTACAGACATCAAGGAACGACCAGCGGCTGACAAGCTTTCCAGTGTAGTCCATGCTCGCTATTTTCTCTCACTTTTACCATCCTTTTTCACTCATGATCGTCTCTCCTAACACAAGACGCCGCCATCACTCTAAGGGGAAACCAACATCACACCTAATATTGAATGGGTTAGAGTGAAGAAGCGCCTACACAGAAGCCTTTCCGATGACGAGACGAGGCGAACCTTATAGCGTTATAGAGAAAGACGGTCTGAGACGCGGATAGACGACGCGACAAAATTTTCTTGAAGCAACCAACAGCTAATTACAAATTTAGGTTCCTTCACCAAGAACGTATAACAATGAGGTTAACTGATCCGAACAAAGACCAAATTCTATTTCATGAATACTGACATGTTATAATTCTCATTGTCAAATGAATTATCATAGTCTATGTTTTCTTGTAGGAAAATAAATTAATGACGGGGAGTCGTGACGTCATATTTCACGTTTTTTTTGCCGGCAGTAATATTTAAGGCACATTCTAGGCTATTTTTTCCCCCCTGGAATGTTTGATATATGTAT
This sequence comes from Gammarus roeselii, assembly GCA_016164225.1. Classification (NCBI taxonomy): domain Eukaryota; kingdom Metazoa; phylum Arthropoda; class Malacostraca; order Amphipoda; family Gammaridae; genus Gammarus; species Gammarus roeselii. Next base: position 14,643 of record SDVV010002204.1, on the reverse strand, counting down.
TCAATGTACAAGCAATATATCTGACTAAAAAAAATCAGGTTATGGGACCAGACTATCACAGAAGGGGGGCGGTGTAGTACTCATCTGATGTGTATTGTACGTCCAATGCAAACACACACTTCTGGTCATAATATTATTTTGTGTACGGCAAATGATTTGGTTTAATTGTTGGCATGATAGTATCAATTTTTTGTCTGATTATGAGTATTTAGAAATGTTTTGACTTACTCAAATTGGTTGACATCACGAAATATTCACAACTATTTCTCTGAAGCGATCCTCCCGTTGATAGATAATATAACTTATTGCCCATTTTCAGAAATGAGATTGCATGTTATTCCAAATTATCAATTCTTCCAAATCGTTTCAAATTATTTCAATCGGAAATGAATGATATGTGTAAGTAAATTTGTTGTACAAAATGGAAGAACCTTGATATCTATCTTCTCAGAGATAATTGATCCGTAGAGAGCCTCATGGTTGTCAAGGGAGTACATGACCGTATCTTGGGTTCAGTTTCCATTGTATATCTGATGGAAATGTCGTTTTCAATACATGCATCGATATATTTTCTCATATGTAATCAAGTTTTTTGGGGGACGAAACAGACAATTTTGTCGAAAGAGAAAGGGAAAAACAATCGCTATTTTTCAATGGAACACGAATAAATTTCGAATTGTATCGGCTCCATTTACGTTTCAATCACGAACGCCACGAAGGAACAGAATGAGCTTAGGTCGTGTTATTCTCCTTACTCTAACAACGACGAAACAATTTAACTTTTTCGAGTGATGCAACGAATAGGAAGGAAATGATAAATTTTGAGGCACGAACATACACAGAACAAAACGATGTCATGGAAACTATAAACTCCAGGGCACCTTTAGACTCTCTGAAATTTACTACACAAATATAGACCATGCAAGTAAACCAGGTGCTCGAGTTGACGTTGGAAATATTACTTGCTAGGTCAATTAGGCCCAGATTTATTTTATTGGTGCTCCATCTTTCCGGAAGAGATCTTTGCAATGCCCTCTGATATTATTGAATATAGGGAATCAGTACCGCGTCAATCTAAAAAAAATCCAGTAAGTTTTGACGGTCCTCTGCTGTCTAAATGATAACTTCCCCTTCTACTACAACTGATAAAAAAGAACGCAGGGAAGCTGAGGGGAAAGAAAAGGTCCGGGATTTGGAATGCATTAATGGGGAATAGAGGCGAGGCAACATTTTGGGGGCAAGCGTCTCATAATTTCTCGGTAGTGGGCCAGTGTGGCTCACAAACGCGCCTGACACGGGTTTGAGCCTTGACTAAAACACTATTAATAAAATATTCCAATCAAATTAATCGCAAAATTCCAGACACGGCAGAGCAGGAATCCTGAAATGGGAACGACAGGCCCCGACGAACTCAGGCCAGCTCACTTGATACGTCCTTCGTTGATCAAAACGAGGACTGCGATGCGAAATAAAGAAACAAGTTACGATTCAGAATTTGTTCATAAACCAAGATGATTTGCTTACAACGAGAAAAAAATGTATAGTGGATGACAACGAGGCGTGATTAATTGTTGGAGCCTCGGCTATGATTTTTTATCAAAGATTTTGGCAAGAAGGGTGACCAACTCTGGGCTATTGACACTACGTTCATTACTCGAATAAATGTACGCTTACAAACTATCAGATGAAATAAGAGGGAAAATGAAATACTTCTAGTCAGCGGCGACAGATCATCGACCTAATAGATAATATGGATAGGTGGAATACATACATCTGTCCCAGTATTGGAAACGCAATATTCAGGTCTTGCTATCAGAGTAGTGATACATTTCTGAAAATCATTGGGTGCAATTCTTTTCAGATTTATTTTTCACACCAAGAAAATTGTTCATTTCCTGTCGGTTTGACGAATAATAAAATAAATTCTACCAGACTTCCAACGAAATTCTATCTAATATCACATCTTCTTAATCCTATTTTTCTAATAAGTGCAAAATTCGATAGTCTGACTTCATTGCATAACATGGAACTACTCTGTTGATACTCTAACCTACGCGCGTCGTTCCCATACTTCAAGACCCCTTTTGAGTAGTATGTAAACCTCTCATCTATTTAAAGTGAAGGTCCTATTGTGTCTCTGTTGTCGTTCCTGCAGTACCTGAAGGCCGCAAATGCTCCCTATGCTGCCATCCCGGCATAAACTGTATGCTATGCTGCCATCCCAGGATAAACTGAATGCTATGCTGTCATCCCGGGATAAACTGAATGCTATGCTGCCATCCCTGGGACAAACTGAATGTTATTCTGCCATTCCGGGATAAACTGAATGCTATGCTGCTATCACGGGATAAACTCAATGCTATGTTGTCATCCCTGGATAAACTGAATGCTATGCTGCCCTCACGGGGACATACTGAATGCACTGAAGAAACAATGATAGAGCAAAACTTCTTACGAATGCTTACAACGTGTGAATGTGTTTGAGATATTTTTTCACGATAACAAACACGACCGAGGAGAGGAGAGATGGGGCTGGTGGTGGTGGTAGAGGATTGAGTTTGAGTGATGCATCATCTGCACGACCAAATTTTGGGGGGTGGGTCATTCGATTCGAGATACCGGGAATTGCTTACAAATTACAACAGTTAAAATAGAGATAGTGGCGATAACAAGAGATTTCAATCAGCACTGAAGATTAGTGTCAAATATATAAATTTGAGTCGAGTGGGACGTGGTATGGAAAGGCTTAGATTAGATATTGAGAGAATGCTTCAGAGAGGTGACGCAATGTGAAATGAAAGGCATGATGCTAGAAATGGTATTGAAATTTTTGTTTTATTAGATGAGGGTTGGAGTATTATTATATCTCATGCAATTGCTGTCCAAATAATTTTTGGATATGACAGGAGGATTTTCGCAAGAAATTTCGTGTATGTAACATTTGAAAATATTATAACCAGAACTGCACGCTCGTTAATAAATCAGCAATAACCATTGATTCAGCATTTGAATTTATATTCCCATATAATCAACAGGCCGTCACTGGACCACTGGCGGATTAGGGGATCTAAATCGCTTGTCCCATTTAATAAACAGGCCGTCACTAGACCACTGGTGGATTAGGGATTCTAAATCGCTAGTCCCATATAATAAATAGGCCGTCACTGGACCATTGTCGGATGAGTGGGATCTTATTCGCTAGTCCCATATAATAAACAGGCCGTCACTGGACCTCTGGCGGATAAGGGGATCTAAATCGCTTTTGCCATATATTCAACAAGCCTTCACTGGACCACTGACGGATTGGGGGATCTAAATCGCTAGTCCCATTTAATAAACAGGCCGACACTGGACCACTGGCGGAGTAGGGGATCTAAATCGCTAGTCCCACATATTCAACAGGCCGTCACTGGACCACTGACGGATTAGGGGATTTAAATCGCTAGTCCCAATTAATAAACAGGTCGTCACTGAACCACAGGCGGAGTAGGGGATCTAAATCGCTAGTCCCACATAATTAACAGGCCGTCACTGGACCACTGGCGGATTAGTGAGATCTATATCGCTAGTCCCATATAATCAACAGGCCGTCACTAGACCACTGGCGGATTAGTGAGATCTATTTCGCTAGTCCTATATAATCAACAGGCCGTCACTGGACCACTGGCGGATTAGTGAGATCTATATCGCTAGTCCCATATAATCAACAAGCCGTCACTAGACCACTGGCGGATTAGTGAGATCTATATCGCTAGTCCTATACAATCAAAAAGCCGTCACTGGACAACTGGTGGATAAGTGGGATCTAAATCGCTAGAGTCGTATTACCGCGATCTCGACTACAATTGGCCAGTGCTAGGCTAGTGCGAGTAAGCGATATTTAAGTTTATTATCTCCGTCTCATCAACTCACTTTTATTGGCTGCCTTCATGCTATCAGTTTCCATGGTAAATATTTTGATGACAGTAATTCCAGGCACGAGTATTTTTCTATCGCCAATTCCGTGAGCGCATTTTTCCTTCGTTTGAAAAAGCTAGCTTTGTTATCGACGTTCAGTAGTCTTCTCAATGCGACAGAATTAACAGAATGTTCGCGTTTAAAATTCCCCTTCGTCAGCAATCCGAGTTGAGCCTGTTGATGAAAATCCCAGCGTGACTATCTTAAAACGGAAGACTCACTCCGGTGAATAAGTCTCATCATGCTACACCATTTTTTTGCATTTGATTGAAAACTAAATTCGTATTACATTAAACTATGTGCGAAACAGTTAAACATGTACTGAAACTGGAACCATGAGCAATACATGGTACGAAACGGTAATGCAAAGTTTTTATGCGAAGACTGACAAAATGATTTCGAACATCGTGAATAATTAAACAAAAAAAATTATAGTAAAAAATATATATTATATGGTATCCATAATTTGTGAGAATTCCCAGGTCAGAATGTTTAAAAGGTCTTGATAGCAAATCAATAGCTTGGGCCACACGCAATGCCTTCCGTCGCCAAACAGGGGAGTAGAAGAAGGAGGGGACCCTTCCTCATCATCCGTCGCCAAACAGGGGTGCGCTAATGGCTCTGGAGTTGATGAGGGAGGGGACCCTTCTTCATCATCCGTCACCAAACAGGGGTGCGCTAATGGCTCTGGAGTTGATGAGGGAGGGGACCCTTCCTCATCATCCGTCGTCAAACAAGGGGGCGCCAACGGCTCTGGAGTTGAAGAGGGAGGGGAACCTTCCTCATCATCTGTCGCCAAACAGGGGAGCACTAACAGCTCTGGATTAGAAGAGGGAGGGGACCCTTCCTCATCATCCATCGCCAAACAGGGAGGCGCTAATGACACTGGAGTAGAGAAAGGAGGGGACCCTTACTCATCATTCGTCGCCAAACAGGGAGGCGCTAATTGCTCTGGAGTAGAAGAGGGAGGGGACCCTTCCTTATCATCCGTCGCCAAACAAGGGGGCACCAACAGCTCTGGGGTTGCGAAGGAAAAGGACCCTTCTTCATCTTCCTTCGCTAAACAGGGGTGTGTCACCGGCTCTGAAGTAGAGACGAGAGAGGACCCTTCCTCATCATCCGACTTTCATTTTCCGACCCTCATCTCCACTTTATCAACTTCCATTCCTGATCGTCATCTATCATTTACCCACTTTCATCTACCCTTCGTCGTCTTCCATTAAAACTTGTCAAAGCTGAATGGTAGAATCCTTCCCTGATAAGGGAATCCTCTCTTGATAAGTGGGGCATAAAACAAAACGCTGATAAGGGATGAGAATGGGAAATGAGGGAAAGGAAATAAGGGAAGGGAGATATGTAAGAAGGGGGATGAGGGAGGGGAAGTGATGGAAGGGGGTTTCATCACTTCCCCTCCCTCATCCCCCTTCTTACATATCTCCCTTCCCTTATTTACTTTCCCTCATTTCCCATTCTCATCCCTTATCAGCGTTTTGTTTTATGCCCCACTTATCAAGAGAGGATTCCCTTATCAGGGAAGGATTCTTCCATTCAGCTTTGCCAAGTTTTTTCAACAACAACTGCGATACACTTTTTGTCTTCGGGAGATGGCCAGAGAGGGCTGACATCTGGTGGACCCATCGACGAGCGAACGCATTACTGCCATAAATGGGTTGAGAAGTTGATGATTGGTAAAATATTTGAGTGGAAAAAAAGACCAGTCATTACTGAGTGAGGTATTTGCCATGGGAAAATAAGAAATGATAGCAGCCTAATAGTTGAAATATGTTGTTTGAACCTCACCGGTGGGTGTCAACCAACACATCAGATAGCTTTCTCTGAGTGAAATCAATCAAATACATCATTCATTGAGCTTTATATCGAGCAGGTTGAACTGGTGCCTATAACTAAACAATTTTCATCAACAAACTGGACGAATTCTAATTATCTTGTTAATTGATTTTCTTTTAATTCCCTGAGCAAAAGACGAGGGATTCTTTTTACACTGTCCCACTCAACGTCTGGGCGTCGATGGGGAGTGTAAAGAAACAATGAACTCAAATAATAATTCATCAAAGATTAAGTCTTGTATAAATATTATTACGAAAATATCACTTCCGGTCTCGTACAAACAATGGTAAATGAAATTACACAAAGACATACAAAAAAATTCCTGGAACAAGATAAACGTTGCTCGTGCTTGTAGCATTACATTTCATGAAACAAAAATTACAACGGAAACAACATAAGCCACAGCCGTGCACCGCAAGCGATGCAATTTGGACGAAAAGCTGCTGCAAGTGTAACACGGGTGCAACCATTTTCCTCGGCACTCGCCCCAGCCCTCGTCACAGTGATCTCTTGAAGATCACAGGCCTCTCTTGTCTACCCAAACAGCTGCTGCATCGTTGATGTTTGACGGCGTATAACAACGCATCAATGTTTGACGTCGTAAAACAGTTACTTTGTGTTTCAAGGCGTAAAGCTGCGCCTCGTTGTTTGATCCCTGGAACAGTGCCTCGATGTTTGACGGCACTAAACTAGACAAAAACTTCCCGTGCATTTCAACTTCTTGACACGGAAGCACCGTTGGGGCTGCACAGAATCATTGCTGAATGACAAGAGAAATACAGACAATTGATGCGCAATCACGCTACTTGTGCTTCTTACACATACGCGAGCAAAAGATACATAGATTAAAGGGTCTTACAAAACGATGATTCCGTATGCGTTAGCAGCCGTGCTGGAAACAGAATGCACGGTTGCGGCCGTCAATTTCTGCACGGTGACCTTACTGGTAGAAGGCACGTCAGTGTCCGTCACTTGCTATAACATTGGCCGTATTGATCGAAGGTACGGTCTTGCCGTCAATAACTGTTCTAACGGTGACCGTGCTAGAATGAATGAGAGGCCGTGTTGGTGGAGATGAGAGATTGAAGTCCTATTTGGGTGGTTGAACAGATCTCCTGGGTTATGTTATTAAGTATACGTTCCGAGACTAAATTATTTTCGTTCATCGAATTACTTTATATCAATTACGAAAACAAAATACCGGAATATCATTGGCTCAAATGAACAGTGAAATTAGCGAACCGTGTTCATGACGCGTATGAATCTTTGTTCCTCTGCTCAGAACTAAAATTACCCCGACACTCCCAACCTTCAAACAAAAGGATTCATCCTCCACTGAAGATTATTAACCCATGTCATATTCACACCAAGGCTAATTTTCCGACGGAATGTAATACATTTTTAACGACTGATTGGACTTCAAAGGCAGAGTTTCCTCTGTCAATAACTCTAAATTCTTTTTAACTGCAACAGAAGAAGCGATAGATTACAATTTGTTTTATTTATTATCTCATATAAGATTTATAAATATTTCGTTATGTTTGAATGTAACGATATCTAATGACCATACGGAAATGCGTCGAAAAGCTATGATTTTTTACTTGCTGTGAGTTTAAAGGATTCTCAATCTGACCCCCCTTTCCCGAACAAATCATACGAGTACTGTTTTGTTCAGTAATCTTATATAGGGAGCCAATTCAGGTCAATGACCGTGTAGTTCATTTTTGAGACACGCGGGACATAATGGGAAGCGTGAGAAATGAATAGACGGAAGATAATGGGGCTTATTGATATGACCACAATCAAATGTAGGAAAATAAATTAATAACGATTGAAATGCGTGATGATTTTCCAGTGAAAGTATACATATTGGACATCGAGCTCTAGAAGTAATAGAATCAAGGAAACGGAACAGATGTTTGAATTATCAGCCTAAAAGACCACAAAATCAGCTAATAATATTTTATCTTCTTCTTGTGCAGATGAAATAGTAAATCGAAGTACCACTGAGGTTAACGACGGGTTAATTACGTTGCATTACTACTGCAACTGATTTTTTTTTATATGTACATTGTTCCTATTTTTCTCCTCGAAAGTATTTTCATACCTGCTAGCCGTTTGTTTGAGCCATTCGATGTGCAATAATGAGAAATAGGGTTGCGGAGCAACGCAAAAAAAAAAACAATATGTTCGATAAACGGAAACAAATACTGCATTTGACGTGAAATGTTGGAATTACGAACAGTAACATAGTGAAATACTGGGCGAGATAACAGTAGGTTATATACAGTTATTTAAAAACATCATTTCAATGAATCGAGGAACGTTTCACTGCAGCAAGAACATTATTTCACTTAACCTGAACAAGATAATTGTGACGACGAGTGTTCTGTTGACACCGGAGTATTGGTCGGTAGTAGTATATATAACTATAAGACGCGGATGTGAAGGAATTAGATAACGATAAAAGAGCCGGTGCAAGACGCAGATGTGAAGGAATTAGATAGGCGTTAATTAGGGACTACAAGACGCGGATGTGAAAGAATTAGATAGGCGTTAATTAAGGACTACAAGACGCGGATGTGAAGAAATTAGATAGGCGATAATTAGGGACTACGAAACGCGGATGTGAAGGAATTAGAAAGGCGTTAATTATGGCCACCAAAACGCGGATGTGAAGGAATTAGATAGGCGTTAATTAGTGACAACATATATGCTTTGTGAAGGAATTAGAGTGGCATTAATTAGATCTTGGAACCATTTATCGAACGTATTTGTTAGGATGTATGTTATTTGTTAATGTGTCCGACTTAGTCACTGTATATCTCGGACATTGTAGTTTTATGTTAAGCCAAATTGATCTTATGGTCAAGTTAGTTACTAATGGTACATAGAGATACCGTGAGTCGGCCGATGTATTTGTTAGGATGTATGTTATTTGTTAATGTGCCCGACTTAGTCGCTGTATTTCTCGGACATTGTAGTTATATAATTATTTTCTTCTATTCTGGTCAAGTGAGTTACTGATGCTACATAGAGACTGCCCGTGACGGGTAGGGAAGAGGGGAGGGGTTGATTGGAGTCAGGCGGTGTCCAAACCGCAAAAGGTAATTAGCTTGATGATCTTTATATGTCAACTGTCACACAAAGATCTTATCTCGAGATATATGGTCCTCTTGGAGAATTCCTTTTTCCTACGGTATCTTTCAGATTCCTTTCGGTATCTTATTGCTTTTATTTACGATTGCTTACGTGCGGATTATAAAGATGTAGGTTATTAGGTCTTGTCAACGCTATATATTGGAATAATTCGCACGGTATGAAATACATTACTAGGTTTGTTATTAAATGATTCCTTTGAATATAAATTTTTACTGCTCAATCCTATTTTTAGGATAATCGATGTAGTTATGCAAGAAATATGGTATATATTAGGAGAGTATAGCTAGTTGTGCTTTATTTGACTCATTTTCGGAGGTTGTTTAGTGGAATTTTTTTAGCGGTGAGATGCTTGATGCCAGCTTGATGTTGAATAAAGGCTATGAACATTTACAGGTTACAACATGTTCATGTTGACGTGCTTTCATATTTTTTCATGCAAAAGTGTTCTCGGGTGGTAGTATTTCTGTGGATTATCGATACGACCGCAATCCTAATTATCTTCGTATTTGTTTTACGGTATTATTTCACATGAGTATTATACTGTTTTGCTACCCTTAGCTGCTGGTCTGAGGCCTCGGACATGCAAGCATCATACTGTAACACGTTGGTGGCAAGCAAATGATCTCACTCCGGAAATTCGTTGGTCGTTTCGCTTTTTCATTAATCCCAGAGGTCATTTATTTGTTTCACCGTACAGATGATTTTTGTCGTTCGGGTTCTTGGAGAAGTCCATGTATTCAGACAGAGACGATTACCGCATTTTTTCCGTGTCAATATCTGGGTTAACCTTTCAACTGAAGACTCATGCCAGGCTAATTATTGGTTATATCCAGGATGTGACTTTGCTTGATGTTGTTCAGAGGCGATGGGTGAATCAGATGCAAGATATTTTTGAGGTATTATACGTGACTGGAGTAGGTCTAGAAATTTCTTATAGATTTGAATGGTATCGTAGTAAAAAATAGAGTTATTCTCATGATCTCAGAGTTAAATGTCAGATATTTTGGAGGAATGTATGTTTAAGAGGTGCAAGTCCATTATGCATCTTTATGGAATTTTCGTTATTAATCCCCTGCAAATGTATACTTTAACATTTAGAAGACGCTTTACTGAATGGAGGGGTACTAGACCATTTATGGTTTGGCTACCCTTCACCTAATGAGATATATTTATCTACGATAGCTTAGGGAGCTGTGTACAACATCAATTAGCTAACTATCTATCACATTTTCAACGTGGGGCAAGAGGCGTTTAAGTGCAATTTCAATGCTAGTTCAATCGAGTTAAATTTAGGATATTGCAAACAAAGATTTATTAGATGTATTATTTCTATTGATGATAGATTTTGACATAATTATATATACATAAATATACATGGGATATCATTATTACGAAAACATAACTTTTTCACACCAAAAATTCGATGTGAGCATCGTCGCGAAACAATAATAATGACTTCGACCTCGCTCTCTTGTGTTATCTTGATCCTTGGTACCAGTGACAGTCTGTGGGTTCTTTATCAATGACGTATATTTATTCCTCACCTGAAGCTGTCAACTCGTCATATCGGTATAAGATTTTTCATCTGGGTGTATTTTTTCTCTGATCTATTGGTGCTCTAGACTAACGCCCTTATTACACATTTTAGATAAACGAGGACCTTTGGGAGAAGTGTATGCAATACTTGTAATCCAAACCCTGTATCCAAAAATTTGTTTATAGTCTTCAGCGAGCTTTTTATAGACGCTATTTTTAATCACTATTACATGTTTGTGACATCGAATCGTTTCAGATTTAATTCCTGCCATTATCCACATTTCCATTCATTATATTCCCGCAGATATCCGAAATATACCCAATTCTCCTTGCACCCAAACGTTTATGACAGGGTTCCCTCTTCTCATGCTTCATTACCAACATAATTTGTAAGCAAAGTCAGATAAAAATTTAATTTTATTATGCAGTTTTACACTTCTTATACTTAACACCCCTTTCATTACCCCATTTGATAATTCGGTTTCTTTCAACTTTAGCAGTTTTTCCTTCACACATTTCAATATCACTGTCACTGATATCCAGTTCACTGAAAGTATCCCACGTTTCCCCTTATTTTCACTATTTTCAATTTCGGTTATGGCTTGGGTCTTTCTCCCACCATATCGATTTAGTCATTTTCACCCAATCTTCATACATTCTTAGCTTGAGTGTTAGTGGCACCATACTTTCTTTTACGCTCTCGCCATTTTTGAGAACTGTCTTTCTCATTATTTTTGATAGCCAAGTCCGGTTTATCATGTTCTATCATTGCGCCCATTGCATCCTTTGAGCTCTTATTTCCTCGTTCATTTTTAAGATTATCATATTCAAGATAATGGTGTCCTTTGAGATGGCGCCAAAGCCCGAATGTTGAGCCTGATTTGCCTAATTTTATCTCCGCACTGCAAATAACACATACCCCCGTCTTTTCATTCGTGTTAAAATAGTTCCAAATCAAACTGGGCGGCATCTTTCTTCCCCGAAAGTGGATCGCTATCTGAAGGAGTAGAGATATGAGTCCAATTTATACAGTACATACAGGATCGTTACCTGCACTCCGTTGGCACATGTATGGGATACCATGTAGGCATTTACACACATTTTGTGCATAAGGGTTACCATACACTGCCGGATGCATTAATACCTTCCCAACCTAACCTAGCCCATAGTACAACATCCCTTGCTGTTAATACAATATATTTTATGTGCATCAGCTTCATACTATGCTATTTTAAAAGAAGTAATCATCCTATCCGATTCTAACCCCACTTATGTACGGTATTCAGTCATTGTTTTATGCAATGCATAATACATTTCTCCACTTGTCTCTACATTCTCGATCAATCCTTTGCAGTCTTGACACCTAATTATTTCTACCTTGCAATCAATCTCGACTCATATATATTACCAGAAAGGTCAGATTTTCTCAATCTTAGATGGATTGTATGTTACAAGGAATTCATATTTGTTTCCATCATACAAATAGCCTCTTCATCTCATACTGGGTCTAACACATTTTTTCTTCAATACCTCCTGACACTTCATCCTTTGATGACTTGCAGAGTCGATCTTTTTCTTTCCATTAATTTTTTCAAACTCTTCACGATGACAGCGTTTCAAATGTCTCCACACGTTACTCGTCGATTTATGCTTATTCAATTTTATTTCTTTCTGGCATAGTTTACAGACCCCATCACCCCATCTCTTTCGAACAATCAAGGACCCAAGCTATAACCCATCCTTCCACAACAGAATCCCAATATTGACTGAATATTTTTCTCATCGGACTCTGATTTATATCTCACCATTCTGTCACACATATACTACATTTACCCCGAGATAGGTTTATGGATAGCGTTGCAACCCTTGAAATATATTCTACTACCGTATTCAACAATTTCATTGTTTCCTTCGACCAACGCAATGTATGCAATTTCATCGCTTAACCTTTGAGTTGTAGGATATTACATACAATTGATTTAGGATTTACATACTTTTATTAGTATCATTTACAGATCTTGCTGACATCATCAATGACTTCTAACTCGTTTTTTCGATTACAGCATGGCTCGTACAGCCACCCATAACCACCATCACGATGTTTAAGTTTCCTCTCAAAATCTATCATATAATCCACCATATCTTTGTTGCGAACACCGAAGGCTGTTCCGTGCCCTTGAGTCCACAAATGTAATTCTTCTTCTTCTTGAACTTTAATTATTGGAATCTTCTCAAATTCAATGTCATTCTGTTTTTTCATCATTGAGGAATTCTTGCATACGTTCCAGGTTTTCTTTGGTTCTTAGGAAAAAACCGTTGCTCACCACTTCAGCTTTATTACAATCATGATGATTTTCCACTCATATCATATCAATTTCGAGAGTTGCTTTCTTATTACCCTTGAAGTTTGTTACATACGACTGAAACCCGTCAATATCAGTTACCCAGAGTCCCACTCTTTTCATTCTCGTTTTACCCATTCTGAAATTAGTCAATATTTGTTCGATCCGACTCATATCATCTTCGGAGATTTCTTCTTCCAACACTCGTAAATAAATTTTTGTCACTTGAACATCCATTTTATCTATATGAGGATGATCCGTCCGTATCTGCTTATCGTCCACGTAACACTGACTCCAATCACGTCTTACAACATGCTATTATAATGCCTCTGCAAATCTTTAAGCCTATCATCACTCGCTTCGGCGATCATTTTCATATGTATGTACGTCCATATACCTGTATACGTATGTACATGTCAAAAACCTAACCTTACCTAACTTATATACGGTATTTTGTCATTGATATATAGAATCCATAACAAATTAGCTACACTTGACTCTAAATTTTTGATCTAACCTTTGCAGTTTTGATACACACTTACAATTTTGATCTACCAAATTTTTCACGACAATTCGATGTTGCCTCCTACTTACACGTTATATGCAAATTCATTGCTTAACCTTTGAGTCTTGGGATATTATAAACATTTAATTAGGGATTGACACGGTTTATTTCTGCATTATTAGTATTAATAACAGATAATGCTGACATCATCAATGACTTCTATCTCGGTTTTCGATTACAGCATGGCTCGTACAGTCACCCAATCTTACTGGATGTATCAATGTTTCTGATTTTTTTTGTATCAACATGGTGCGTACATACAACCGTACTTCTCAGCACTTTGTAGCAGTCTCCTCTCAAATTCCTTCATAGACTCCACCATATCTTTGATACGAATTCGGAAACCTATTCCATCCCCATGTCTCCATAAAGGTTCTTCTTCTTCTTCTATGCGAACTTTAATTATTCGAATCTTATCCAATTCAATGTTCCTCCAATCTTTATCCGAAAGAAACTCCATCATATACTCCAGATTTTCTTCAGTCCCTAGATAGAATTTATTTTCCACTAACCCAACTTTCTTACATGTGTGGAAGTTTTCTGCTTGGGACATATAAATTTCAAGATATACCTTCTTATTTCCTTTGAACTCTGTTACATACGTCTGAATTTTTCGAAATCAGTCACCCAAATCCTGTTTTCTACATTGTCCTCCCATATATGGACAATAGTTCCCGCTCTTGCGATTCTTGTTCTCCGCATTTGTAGATAATTGATATCTTCATCACTTGTCAATATCCTCGAACCAAGCTAAATCATCTTCGGAGATTTTTTCAACCAACACTCGTAAACAAATTTTCGAGATGTGAACATCCATTTTTATCTATTTGAGGATGATCCGTCCGTACCCGCTTATCGTACACGTAACACTGACTCCAATCACGTCATAATGCTTGCTATTATAATGCGTTTGCAAATCTTTAAGCCTATCATCACTCGCTTCGGCAAACAATTATGTAGCTATGTATGTACGTATGTCCGTCTCTAGACTTGTATACGAACATGTACGTGTATATTTGAGCGTATGTACGTGTACATGTATTGAAAAAAGTATATATAGATATATAACAAAATTTAAAATTCAATACAATTTAAAATTTAAAATTTCAAAAAAACATCAAATCAATCTATTGATGTGATAACTTGGATACTGAAGAAAGGTACAGGCGTTGATTTGATGTTTTTTTGAAATTTTTAATTTTAAATTGTATTGAATTTTCTTATTTTATTATA
>SDVV010002203.1:0-23544 GCA_016164225.1 Gammarus roeselii | reverse complement strand
GTATATATATATTTATGTATGTATATATTTTGTGAACCATCTTGTTTTCCGCGTGGGTGAGCGTTTCTTGGGTTGAGATTGGGGAGAAGTGCAGTGTCTACCGCCTTCCCTTCCCCCTCCTTTTTCAACTGCCTGGAAGGTTCCACTACTCGCTTTTTGTAAGATGAATTTCCCCTGTCGTTTTATAGAGCAATTCTTTAAAAACCAAGTAGCCCCTGTTGCGGGCGTAAGTCATCCTAAGGTATAAATATGACAGTGAAATAGGTCATTTCTATTGTATGGTAATGATAATTATGGTAATGTTGTAGTTAGTTCTTGAATGAGAGTAAGCCTTTGAGTGCGATTGTCTGTGTGTGTGTGTGTCCCCAACCGGTGAACGTGAAAGATGATCGCCCCTTGGAAAAGAGGGCTGAAGCCCCAGTGTTCGTGTAACTATGCCAGAGTTCGTACGTGCCGTGTGCCCTCCGGGCGATCGTATCAAAGGATACCATCATGAAGACAACTGATTAGCTTAGTGTGTAAGTCTTACCATAGCTGTAGAGAGTTTTACTAACCCTGCCAGTTTTAGTATGACGCAGTTTAGTTAGAGTAACAATAGCTGATTAGTACTCCATGACCGTTGACGACAGTGTATTCAAGAAAGGGAGCCCACATCCAAGTGGCCATCAATCGATGAAGTTAGAAAACTCCCGCCAAATCCAAGTAAGTTCCCATTGTAAGTGTGATGTGTTGGTTACATGCCCTATTGTTTAAATTCAAAGATGTAATCCAGTGTCAATACCCTTAAAAGTGTATTATAAGGAAATTGAGTCGTGTATAGCTGTGGGAAAGAAAATAATTCCCACAGTCATACATGAATCACCATAAAAAAACATCTGTAGGTCATTTTGATATATAAATCATCTCATCCCGCATCTAGTTAAACTTATTATTCACATAT
The DNA here is from genome assembly GCA_016164225.1 of Gammarus roeselii. Lineage (NCBI taxonomy): Eukaryota > Metazoa > Arthropoda > Malacostraca > Amphipoda > Gammaridae > Gammarus > Gammarus roeselii. The sequence goes on along the minus strand of SDVV010002203.1, from coordinate 22,604 downwards.
CTTCTGTTTACAAGGAAAAGGAATATAGCATTTTGTCTTTAAGCTCACGGGTTGTAGCTGCTCACTTAACAAGACAAAGATGACTCCTGCCGCAAAACTAGAATGTGTAACTTGTCACCAATCGTACACTCCAGAATTAATGTATGATGGTAGCTATTCAAGGCAAACGCGTATAACGCCTCCAAACGGAGAGTGCAAACAGCGAGCTGTAAATTCTGTCAACATGCTGGAGAGATTAAACAACTGAAAGCACAGTTAACTCATACTTCTGGTGGCTATCCAAACGAAGATGCAGTTAACACCGATACAAGGCTGCTAGCTGTTGAATTAAAACTGGAAATTAAAACTGGAACAATTTCACGAACTCGAAGATAGGATAAACAGTGAAATAGAAGCAACAAAGTAAATTGCAAATAATACCCTGCATCGGGTACATGAACTCCACGTGCACTTAGACTCAGAATTGGCAAATAAAGTTACAGCTCTATATTCAGAGACAACAACCGAATCAAATCGATTGAAGAAAGGTCAACATTGCTGAGACACTCGACACAACTGTTGTAAACAGGCGGCAGGCAGTCAGTGGCAAAGCATCACATTTCTGGCGACATTCCTGCCACACCCGTACTGATACAAGCAGCCGTTTTGGTGAATTGATCGATAAAATGGACTCTCAAAACACAGAGGAAATTAGTATGATTGGCGATTACAATGTCACCTCCATCAAACCTAATCAGCGAAATGAGAGAGTCCAAATAAAAATACTCAGTAAACCAGGCTTGAAAATCGAGATATTGCAGGGATAATAAAAAAGAAAAACATACCTTCTTCTAAAACTGATCATACTAATAGTCGGGGCAAAAGACGTGGTGGCGCAGACGAAAGAAACATGGGTAAGGTATAGAACCATGCTAACAAACGTCAAACAATCGCACGCGAACATCCATGTCACTAGCATCCTGCTCCATCCAAACCAAAGTAGATACAAATTGAACAAGGCGATATTTCTAAACAATCGCATAGCAACGTTCTGCAAAGCACAACGAATCTCATTCTCGGACCTTTGAGAAATAATGATCAACCTAAAAACTATGAAATCGATAAAATCGACAACAAGGCACGCATAAACACGTCTGGGCTTTATACCCTCGATAGCATCCTTCAGAATATCGGTGCTGGCCTCGTTACCGAAATTAAATAAAAAAACATTCTCGGCGCCAAACATTAGACTCCGTCATTACTGCCCAACGGAATGAGACAACGGTCGCCGCCCGAGTAAGTAGCAATCACGGACCCTGCAGTAACGATAGAGGAACAGCTAACAATAATAGATTCACCACTAACAAAAAGTCCATCGAAGTAACAAAGCACTCCCCGACCGCAACCGAAGAGTTTCTGGCAGGATTCCGAGCCAAAATACTCTCAAATGTTAATGTGTAAATGCTAGAAGTCTACGAGACAAAATCTACGAATTGAGAATCCTCGCAATTACCGATGAGATCGACATAACAACCATCACAGAATCGTGGATGAAATCGAGCACCAGAAATTATCTTTGCGAATTCACTCTCCCGGGTTTTCCCCTATTTCACAAAGATAGACTTGGCTGTGAGGGTGAAGGAGTATTGTTTCTGGTAAAAAATACTCTTCAAATAATAGAAGTCTCTATTCCAAGCACCAGACACGAAAGAGTTTTAATTCGAGTGGTCGGTAAACATACAAAGTGTCAAATCACACTAGTTTATCGTCCTCCTAAGAGCATTGTCGCAGATGATATCGATCATTACAACACCCTCGTCGATGTGGTCAGTACACAAACAGTATAGTATTTGGAGACTTCAATATTCCCGACATCGATTGGGAAACAGGAGAATGTACGGCCACTGGTTAACGCCTGATTGATTTTGCTGATCATAAGTTTATGACCCAAATGGTAAAGACAGCTACATGAGATAGCAATATTCTTGATTTTATATTTAGTGCAAGCGAATCTCATGTCACGAACGTCAAAGTGGGCGAACTTCTTGGAAATAGCGACCACAACTGTATCCGTTTTATGGTTGAGCTTGAGTTGAAAACGTTAATTAACTGCGAAAAAGTCCCTAACTTTAAATTAGCTAACTATGATAACTTAAGTGAGGCAATGGCGTCAGCATATACAGTATAGCCCTCAGACAAGATGTCAATCAATCGCTAAGCTATTTTTTGAGTGCACTCCAAAATATTGAAAGGGACCATGTCCCTCGCAAAAATAGGCGGACAGCAGTCAATCAGCCTAGATACTCGAAAGGAGAATTGCAGCACCTTCAGTTGAAAAAGTAAAAAACAGTAAAAAACAGAAGCACCCACACGACGATACTACAAAAAATGAGTACAAAATCAGCCGGCGGATTTCCTAGACGGTCCAGAAACGAAAGAAAAAAGATTGCGAAAATAAAATTGCGACCAACGCCAAAATTAATCCGGAACAATTTTTCAGTTATATATCAAGCGAAAAAATTCAAGATCTGTAATTGTCTTTCATGAAAATTTTATTGGTGAGCTAGAAACTGACGACACCATAATGAGTGTCCTGCTTAACCAATTTTTATGTTCTGTATTTACGTTAGAGAATGCGTATATTCCTAATCCTGAGGATATCATAGCGCAAAGACAAATCGAAGACCTCAGCACAGTGAACTTTTCCCCTGCCGAAGTTATTAAATATATAGAAAATTTGAAAGTTAAAAAATCTCCCGGTCCAGACCAAGCTCATCACAGAATACTGAAAGAAACTTAGAACGGAATTGCCGAACATCTAGCAAACATTTTCACTCAATCATTCACAAATGGAACCTGCCTCTCTCTAGGAAAAAGGCCATTACCAATTCAATTTTTAAAAAAGGGACAAAAAGTGTCGAAGAAATTACAGTTCAATTAGTCTCACCTCAGTCATAGGAAAATTGATGGAAAGTTTGATCACGGATGAAATTACAGAATTCCTAGAATCAAGTCAGTTATTAGGTAACTCTCAGCATGGCTTCAGACCCAATCGTTCATGTCCTACTAACCTGCGGCTTTTTTCATGAATATAATTGAGTTTCTGGACGTAAAATCTCCGATCGACATCATTTACCTTGACTTTCAATTGGCTTTCGACAAAGTTCCTCTCAAACGCTTGGTTAGTGAGTTGCACAGCTTTGGTATTCGAGGTGAATCCAATAACTGGTTAAAATGCTGGCCCACGGACAGACGGCAGCGAGTCGTACTTAATGGAGCTTACTCCAATTGGGGTAAAGTTTCAAGCGGCATAACCCAAATATCTGTGTTAGGTCCAGTTCTCTTCATAATATTCATAAGCGATCTCGACTGCAACTTACTCTCGAACATTAAAAAGTTTGCAGACGATACCAAAGCTAGGAGGAAAAGTGCAAACCAAACTCGAGTGTGAGCAGATCCAATTAGATTTGAACAGACGAATTGTTGAATGGTCAGAAAAGTGGTTAATGAAATTCAATGTCGACGAGTATAAAGTTCTTCTCATTGGTCACCATAACCCTAAACACGAATATTCAATGTTCGGAAAGAAACTGTTACTTGTCACCGAAGAGAGAGATCATCATTAGTAACGACTTGAAAAGCAGCAAGCAATGTAACGAGCAGCCAAATAAGGCAATAAAATGTTAGACATGATATCCCGCACAATCTCGTACAGGAGCAGAAATAGTATTCGCATGTTATACACTGCATCTGTTAGACCGCACCTTGAGTATTCCGTCCAATTTTGGTCTCCATACCACAGAAAAAACATTATTAAATTAGAGATGGTCCAACGTAGAGCCCAAAATAATCCCTTCGCTGCGCAATAAATCGTACAAAGAGAGACTGTACGAACTCAACCTTTGTTCGCTAGAGAAACGTAGAGTCAGAGGTGACATGATCGAAGTGTGGAAGATAATGAAGGGTAAGGAAACGTCGAGCGAGCAAGCCTTTTCACTTTAGATGCGAACGGAGTGACCAGGATTAAAGGATACAAAATTGTCGGCCAGCGTTTCACGCTCGATATCACGCTTAATTTCTTCACGTATAGGGTTGTAGAAGAATGGAAAAGACTTCCCGCGGAAGTTGTGAACAGCGATGCAATCTAAACGTTTAAGTCACGGTACGACAAAATCTACCAAAATCGACGCTAAATAGATCCCATCTATAGCACTTTCACCAGTATATTCGTGAGAAATTGTGTCCGGCATTGACACCCATACGGTTAAATAAGTGCCCGGCATTGACACTAGCACGGTTAAAAAGGTGCCCGGCACCGGTACTTGCTCGTTGCAAAACGGTGTTCAGCAATGACACCGGTCGGCATTGGTTTAACGAGGAATGATACAGTGACAATCTCGGATCAACATCGTGGGTCGGTGGCTTTCTCTTCAGGTGCTGATTTGAGTTGTTTCGAGTATCATCGTTAAATGCTATTTCCTTCAACAAACTTTCCCTTCCTTGATCTATTAAAACAGAAAATATAGAGGTACAAGATGCCATCTTAGGCGTTCTACTTCAGAACTAATCTTCTTACTATCAAAAGGCAACCCAGTTTTAGCTATAAGGCGTGTCGTTGTCTGCTTACACTTCTTAACACTTGTAAGCCATCAGACGACTCCTCACAACTCGCAGACGAATCTCAGATAACTCTCAGACGTCTCTCATTCAACTCTCAGACAACATTCAGACAACGCTCAGATGATCCTCAGACGACTCTCGGACGACTCACAAACGATTCTTGGACGACTTTAAGACGACTCGCAGACGACTCTCGGATGACTCACAGACAACTCTCAAAAGACTCCCAGACGACTCTCAGGCGACCATCTGGTGAGTCACAGATGACTCTCGGACAACTCTCAGACGATTCTCAGATAATTCTCAAACGACTCTCAGACAACTCTCGAAAGACTCCTAGACGACACTCATGCGACCGTCAGGCGTGTCTCAAATGACTCTCAGACAGTTCTCAGACGATTGTCAGATTATTCCCCGACGACTCTCAGACGATTCTCGGACGACTCTCCACATCTCGCAGATGAATCTCAGACAATGCTCAGATGACTCTCATTCAAGTTTCAGACAACTCCCAAACCACTTATAGACAACTTCAGGTGAGTTTCAGATTAATCTCAGACAACTCTCAGACGACTCTCAGACTACCCTTTGACATTTCTTAGGCGAGTTTTCGACGTTTCTCAAACAGTACTCTCAGACGATTTTGAGAAGATTCTCAGACGACTTTCAGACGACTCTCAGACGACTCTCAAACCGCTCTCAGACAACTCTCGGACGACTCTACAACTACTCTCATACGACTCTCAGATGATTTTCAGACGACTCTCAGACGACTCGCAGTCAACTCCCAGACGACCTTAGATGACTCTCAGACGACTCTCAGACAACTATCAGACGTTTCTCAGACGATTCCCAGACGATTCTTAGACGACACGTAGACAAATCTCCGATAGCTCTGGTGATTCAGACGAATCTCAGGCGACCCTCAGACGACTCACAGACAACTGCCAAACTGCTCTGAGACCGTCCTCAGACGGCTCTCAGACTACTCTACGACAACTCACGGGTGATTCTCTTACAACTCTAGATAATCATCAGACAACTCTCCTACTTCGCTCCGACTAATCTCGAACTACTCTACGTCTGTCGCAATAAACTCTTGTGCTGTTGTGATGATCAATTGGGGCAACTGGTGGCCGTCAGAACATACTATTTTTCTCAAATAATATGAAGATAATCAGTTCAAACTTGTTACCACATTTCCACAAAAGGTATTATGCTATGACTCGTACGTCATGGGGCGACAGTAATATTCTTACTACAAACAAACCTAAAACTTGCTTCTCTAGAAGACAAATAAATGTTGCTCGCTTTTAAATTCATGTTTTTTTGCACTCCAAGCACGGCCTATAAACTGGTAAAAGGCAAGGCTCGTCCAATTTCCGTAAAGAGCGAAGAGCCTGCCTTTAATTACCTTTGGCTTTGTGGCCCTCTCCGCAAGGCCGCCCTGATACGGCGGATTGCAGGCAACGTTTCACTCCCGCGTTGTTCGTCTCATCACTCACCCGTAAAGAGCGAAGAGCCTGCCTTTAATTACCTTTGGCTTTGTGGCCCTCTCCGCAAGGCCGCCCTGATACGGCGGATTGCAGGCAACGTTTCACTCCCGCGTTGTTCGTCTCATCACTCACCCGTAAAGAGCGAAGAGCCTGCCTTTAATTACCTTTGGCTTTGTGGCCCTCTCCGCAAGGCCGCCCTGATACGGCGGATTGCAGGCAACGTTTCACTCCCGCGTTGTTCGTCTCATCACTCACCCGTAAAGAGCGAAGAGCCTGCCTTTAATTACCTTTGGCTTTGTGGCCCTCTCCGCAAGGCCGCCCTGATACGGCGGATTGCAGGCAACGTTTCACTCCCGCGTTGTTCGTCTCATCACTCACCCGTAAAGAGCGAAGAGCCTGCCTTTAATTACCTTTGGCTTTGTGGCCCTCTCCGCAAGGCCGCCCTGATACGGCGGATTGCAGGCAACGTTTCACTCCCGCGTTGTTCGTCTCATCACTCATCACTCATCACTTCCGCTTTGATCATCTCATCACTCATCACTACCGCTTTGATCATCTCATCACTCATCACTACCGCTTTGTTCGTCTCATCACTCATCACTACCGCTTTGATCGATTCATCACTTATCACTACCGTTTTGATCGTCTCATCGCTCATCACTACCGCTCTGATCGTCTCATCACTTATCACTACCGCTTTGAGTGTCTCACCACTCATCACAACCACTCTGTTCGTCTCATCACTCATCACTACCGCTTTGATCGTCTCATCACTCATCATTACCGCTTTGATCGTCTCATCACTCATCACTACCGCTTTGATCGTCTCATCACGCATCACTACCGCTTTGATCGTCTCATTACTCGTCACTACCACTTTGATCGTTTCATCACTCATCAATACCGCTTTGTTCGTCTCATCACTTGCATAAGGACACTTTTGAATTGTAGTGGAATATAAATCTAAGAAACTTACAAAACTTACACACCAATCAGCCATAATAAAGGTGTTCCTGTAGAGCTGTCTCCGCCAAATACGTAATAATACCCTCACGTAGGGAAATATAAAATGGATTATACCCTAGCTTTTTGTCCGTGGAAATAACCCACCTCTCCCCCGTCACCCACATCTCTCCCAAATCACCACAAACGTAATGCTATCACCGCTCATCAATCTGTCATCATTTATCATTGATAGTTTGTCCGCCCGTAACTGTCAAATCCATCCCAATGGTCGTTCGTAAACCTCTCTCATGACGACCAAACACCGCCGTCGTTGCATCGGATGCCAATTAGGCCTAATTGTTCAGCTTACAGCCTGGAACCGGCAATGGTGGCAGGGAACATCTGTGCATCGGAGGCCAATTAGGCCTAATTGCTCAGCTTACAGCCTGGAACAGGCAAGGATGGCAGAAAACATCGGTGCATCGGATGCCAATTAGGCCTTATTGCTCAGCTTACAGCCTGGAATAGGCAATGATGGCAGAAAACATCGGTGCATCGGATGACAATTAGAAGTAATTGCTCAGCTACAGCCTAGAATAGGCAATGATGTCAGAAAATATTAGTGCATCGGATGCCGATTAGGCCTAATTGCTCAGCTCACAGCCTGGAACAGGCAATGATGGCAGGGAACATCTGTGCATAGGATGCCAATTAGGCCTAATTGCTCAGCTTACAGCCTGGAACATGCAATGATGGCAGGGAACATCTGCGCATGGGATGCCAATTAGGCCTTATTGCTCAGCTTACAGCCTGGAACAGGTATTGATGGCAGTCGATATCTGTGCATCAGATGGCAATTAGGCCTAATTGCTCAGTTTACAGCCTGGAACAGGCAATGATGGCAGGGAACATCTGTGCATCGGAGGCCAATTAAGCCTAGTTGTTACGCTTACAGCCTGAAACAGGCAATGAAGGCAGAAAACATCGGTGCATCGGATGCCAATTAGGCCTAATTGCTCAGCCTACAGCCTGGAACAGGCAATGATGGCAGAAAACATCGGTGCATCGGATGCCAATTAGGCTTAATTGCTCAGTTTACAGCCTGGAACAGGCAATGATGTCAGAAAATATTAGTGCATCGGATGCCGATTAGGCCTAATTGCTCAGCTCACAGCCTGGAACAGGCAATGATGGCAGAGAACATTTCTGCATCGGATGCCAATAAGGCCTATTTGCTCAGCTTACAGCCTGGCATATCCTGTTCATAGAATAGTATATGCTGGCATATCCTTTTCATGTAATAGTATATCCTGGCATATCTTGTTCATAAAATAGTATATCCTAGTGGGTCGCTATCTCTGGCGCTAAATCCTTTTATAGCTAACGTCAGATCAGCCCCTTCCATCTCCGACAACTGCCTTATCAGCCACAAGTTCTTCCGACTACCTACCTACGGTAGCATTTTTTAACCGCGAACATTTATAGCGCTACTCAGTCACACCAGCCACTGTCATATCTGACAGTGACATTCTGCCTAAACTCTGTTTCAGCCACGTCAGAATCAGCCACAAGGCGTACCATTTTACTGGACATCACTTTAATTAAACTTTTCCTACCCAACCTAACCTAACCTAGGGTACGTGTTGCTAACCCGCGGGGCAAAGGTACGTATTTCTAACCCGCGGGGCAAACATACGTATTTTTCTAGGTACGTAATGCCGTTTTTCAGAGTTTTTTTTATTGAAGTTTAATTAAAGTGATATCCAGTAGGTTGGTACGCCTGTTTAGGTGTTAAGACAGTGGCAGAGAGGACAGTGGCAGATTTTGAAGTGTCGGAAAGTGCGAGTGGGCTGAAACGTCGTTTAGGTAGAAAACACGTGTGATGAAAGATTTTTAGCGGTTATGACAGTGTCCGGCCATGACAGTGAGGTGAAGTGAAGTAGCGATAGTGCGCGTGTGCGGAAATAATTTTAGCGTAAACGCTGGGCTCTCATCCTAGTATATCCTGTTCATAGAATAGTATATCCTGGCATAACCTGTTCATGGAATAGTATATCCTGGCATATTAGGGAGACGTTTGTTTATTTCTAAATAACAGGCAAAGTGTTATACTGAGACCTGAACTTTCTTTCATCAGGTCAGAAATTGAGACTCTTTTTGTCGACATTTATTGTGATAACGAAGTTAATACAATAGGTATGGTTTACCGTAGAGCCTCTGAAATATCGGTGGAAAGTTTCTCGCTGGAGATGAATGAAATGATCAGTGGCATTGACGTAGCCGATAATAAAGTTTATATTATGGGTGATTACAATTTAAATATTCTTCAGTATCATAGATCGAACTTAATTGCTGAATATTGTAATAATTTCCTTTCCCATGGTCAGTACTCTTTAATTGCTAAACCAACGCTAATAAATAACATTTTATCAACGATGTTAATGTGATAATTTCCGATGCTTCCGACCATTACCCAATTTTCATACAGAACCGAATTCTCACGAGCCCCGTAATCAGACTATAATTACCTATCGTAAATATAGCGACCGTAACATTGAAAGCTTTAAAGAGGCGCTGGGAGCTTACGACTTTAATGAGATGCTACCCACAGTAAACTCATATGATTCTTTTTCGCAGTTCCATAGCATATTAATAAAACTGGTCGAGGTGCATTTTCCGCTTTCAACTCATGAGCTCAGCTACAAACATGCTATACCTTGGTTGACCCCTGGTTTACTTGCCTCACAAAAAGAGGAGGACAGACTGTACCGTAGATACAGAAGGCATCCCATCACCCGTAAAGATGAATTTAAACGATAAAGAAATGCGTTCACTAAACTGACAAATATTGCTCGTGAAAACTATATCCAAACTTTGATATAGACCTCTCAAAGAAATAGCACAAAAGTCTGGAAAACCATGAGCAAATTTCTAGGAAAAAATAAAGCGAGTAATTCGGATTCAATTATTATTGATGATGAAGTCAAACTTGATCCTCAGACGATTTCAAATGCTTTCAATAATTACTTCAATAGTATTACCAATACTCTAAGTGAATCAATTATTAGCAACAACATCCCTTTTGAACACTAATTAGAGAATGCAATTCCTAAACAGCCAATCTTTAACCCTACCGACCCTAACGAAGTTAGAGCGATCATTAATGATTTAAAAAATCGTTGCAGCACTGACTGGGATAACATTCCAACCGATGTAATTGAAGCTATATATGGGACTATTATAGCTCCCTTGACTATTTACTCATTTTGTTATGCCACACTATTTACTCATTTTGTCTCTAATAACTTACTTAAACAAAATCAATTTGGCTTTCATGCTTTCAGGAATACAGAGCATGCTCTATTAAAGCTTGTTGGAGACGTTGTTGATGGGTTTGACAGTGGTAACGTCATGTTACAACTTTTATGGATCTTAGCAGCGCTTTTGATGGCGTGAATCATGAGATTTTTGTTGCAAAATTACAGCATTATGGAGTTAGTTCCATCGATAAGAGCTGGATACAAAGAAATACTCTTGATAGAAAACACATAGTTACTTGAAACAAGCAATAATCATCATCCGGTACGTTGAATATAGGAGTTCCGAAAGGTTCCTTGAGCTTCTGCTCTCCCTTATATATATTAGGACATAATAACACTAGCAACAGGTTATCCATTCTACTTTTTGCAGATGATACTACAGTTTATTCGACCGGAAAAAAACTCAATGATACTATTAATAATGTGAATAATCAATTGGTTCGCATTTCAAACTGGTTCACATCCAACATGCTGACGCTAAATGTCGACACGACGCAGGTCATGATATTTTCAAGGAGGATGATACTCATTCCTAACACACAAGTCGAATTGAATGGTCAACAGGTGGCATATGTAGCAAAAAACAAAGTTTCTCGGTGTAATAGAAGATCAGGGACTTAACTGGAAAGATCACGTCTCAATTGTTGCCGGGAAATTATCCAAATCGTGAGGCATCCTCTACAAAATTAGAAATTGTCTTACCACTCCTGTAAAAAGTCTTTTGTCCTATAGCCTTATTCATCATTTTTTCACGTATTGAGTAAACGTGTATGCGTCTACCTACAAAATAAACTTAAGACCTATCGTTTTTAGTCAAAAGCGTGTCATCAGAACACTATCACATGCAGCCAGACGCGATCACACGTTGCCTTTCTTTTGTCAATGGAACATTCTCTCACTGTGTCAAATCATTAACTTTTCAGCTGCAGTGTTTGTCTACAAAGCTTTGAATCATTCAACTTACATTGATAACGGCTTTTCCACTAGAAATAATCCTATGTATGATCTCCGCAACAATGCGGATTTGCAAATTCCCCGAAACCTGTCAGCACAGTCCCAACATTTTTAAAATACAGAGCTGCTAAAACCTGGAATTCGATTACCATAGATTCAAGAACGGGCAGAAATATTGCTACCTTCAAACGTAAACTAAAATTTTACCTGTTTGAACTCGTATGTGTAGAAACTCTTGAATTGTAATTTACTTCTACTATCCAATTTATCGTGTCAACTATTGATGTTACATCATTTCATCTTATAGATGTTTTCATTCAATTTTTTTTCGCCTCACATGCTCAAATTTTCAATTACCTTGTTCATGTAGAAATCCGTTCCTTTAGTGTACCTATCGATTATGACTCATTGAAATATTCATTTCCCGTGTGCGAATGTTTATGTCATGCTAGCTATGCAGTTAGTTTCAAATTGACGCTATCGTACATCAAACAATGTGTGAGTAATGTAATATACAACCTCATGTCAGACATTTTCTGCTCTCAAACTTATTAAATGACAGTTGAAACAGTAAATAGTCATGATAAAGTAAACGTCGATGACCCGACTTACTCTGCTTATTTTTCTTGAAACTAAGGGTCCAATGTAATGCTTGCGTCTGTCTCGACATATTAAAAAGTGGAAAGTAGAGGATGTCCTCTAATAATGTCCATCGGATGGTCCTTACTCCTCAACCCTAGTTTTAAGTTAATAATAAATTCACCTATGTAGCAAATGTTGTCTCCAGAACAGCTCACGCTGACGAAGACTTGGTACGTATCATCTGTGTATTCTGATAGTTCTGTTATTTTGTCAACATGTCATTATACCTAAATAAATTTTTAATCCTTAAAATCCCTAAATCCTTAAATCCATATCATGTTCATGGGATAGTATATCCTGACAAATCCTGTTCATAGAATAGTATATACTGGCACCTCCTGTTTATGTAATAGTATATCCTGGCATATCATGTTCATGAAATAGTATGTACTGGCATATCCTGTTCATAGAATAGTATATCCTGAAATATACAGTTCATGAAATAGTTAACCCTGGCATATCCTGTTCATAAAATAGTTTACCCTGGCATATCCTGTTTATGGAAAGTGTATCCTGGCATATCCTGTTCATGAGATAGAAAATCCTGTCAAATCCTGTTCATGGAATAGTATATCCTGGTAGATTCCGTTCATGGAAGAGTATATCCTGGTATATCCTGTTTATGGAATAGTAAATCCTGGCATATCCTGTTCATGGAATAGTATATTCTGACACATCCTGGCCATGGAATAGTATATCCAGGCTTATCATGTTTATGAAATAGTTTCCATGGCATATCCTGTTCATGGAAGAGTATATCCTGGTATATCCTGTTCACGGAATAGTGTATCCTGGCATATCCTTTTCATGAAATAGATTGGATTGGATTTGGCCCTAATTTCCACCAGAGTTCATGAAATAGAATATCCTGTCATATACTGTTCATGGAATAGTATATCCTGGCAGATTCCGTTCATGGAAGAGTATATCCTGGCATATTCTGTTCATGGTATAGTATTTCCTGGCATATCCTGTTCATGGAAAAGTATATCCTGGCATATCCGGTTCATGAAACATTATATCCTGGCATATTTCTGTTCATGAAATAGTATATCCTGGTTCATCCTGGTAATGGAATAGCATATCCTGGCCTATCAGGTACATGGAATAGTATTTTCTGCCATATCCTGTTCATGGATGGTATATCCTGGCATATCCTCTTTATGGAATAATATATTCTGGTTAATTCTGTTCATAGAATAGTATATCCTGGCATATCTTGTTCATGGAATAGTATATTCTGGCATATCCTGTTTATGGAATAGTATATTCTGGCATATCCTGTTCGTGAAATAGTATATCCTGGCATATCCTGGTCATAAAATAGTATATACCGGCATATCCTAATAATGGAATAGTATATCCTGGCAGATTTAATCATAAAATTGCATATAGTGGTGTATCGTGGTCATGGTGTAGCATATCCTGACAGAACAAGTCTATTATTCACAACGTATAATAGACGTGTTAAATCACGAAATTCTATTCCATGGAGACATTTTAACGTGTGAAGGAAGCAGTTCGTCATCGCAGAACATCACTGGCTAGTACCAGTTCAATGGAAGCTTATTACGATGCATCACGGCGAAACAGACTTGAAGGCATAATGAAAAAAAACTACAAGAAAAGATACCTTCTTCTAGACGAACTATACTGCAGGTCGGAGCTAAAGACTTGTCTCAGACGGAATCGACATGGGCAGGGGATGAAACCGTGCTAAAAATTTCAAACATTCACACGCGAGCATCCATGTCACTGGCATCCTGCCCCAACCGAACCAAAGTAGATACAAGTTAAGCAAGAGGATTTGTTCCTAACAATCACCTAGCAACTTTCTGCAAAACTCAAAAAATCCCTATCTCTGATCATTTGTAAAGATTGATCGACACAGAGTACTATGACTTTAATAGAATCACAAACAAGGCTTGCATAAACAGGTATGGATTCGATACCCTCGAAAACATCCTTAACATCGGTGCTGGTCTTGCCAAGTAAGCCAAAAAAGCCTACTCGATATCCAACCCACAATCCCGCCAGCAGTGCCCGATGGTATGACCCAACAGCCATCTTCCGTACCAACACTAGATTAACAACCAATACAAGAGTTCATCAAGACATCACCACAGGTCTTACCCAAAGAGTACTTGACATCAATCCAATCCGAGTTGGAGCAGTAGTCGCTGCTCCGCTAGTCAATCCGTGTAAGCGAAAACAAAACTATTGTCTCCGACAGAACACTTCGAAGTAGACAAGAAGCAGCACAAATCAAGAAAATAAAGTTAATGTGACTTACGGTACTCTCCAATATTAAAATGTGAACGCTTGAAATCTTCTAGGAACAATCGAAGATTTTGCTATCTATGCATGGAAAGGAAATATCGATAATAGCAATCAAAAATTGAGCACCAGACGTTATTCAGACGAATTCACTCTCCCCGGTTATTCAATATTTCACGAAGATAGACCAGGCTGAGAGGGTGGAGGAGTGTTGTTCCTCATAAAAAGGAATCCTCTGCACATATTAGAAGCCACTATTTTAAGCTGAAGACATGATATAGCATCAATCCAAGTAGTCAGTAAACATACAAAATGTAATATCACCCTCGTCTATCGTCTCCCAAAAAGCAAGGTTGCAGATGATCTAGATCTTCACAACCCCTCGTTGATGAAGTCACAACACAAAACATTATTGTGCTTGGAGACTTCAATATTCCTGACATCGATTGGAAAACAGACGAATGTCTGTTACCCAAATATTAAAAACATCTACAAGAGGTAGCAATATTCTTGATCTTCTAATATGTGCAAGCAATTCTCATGTCACGAACGTCGAAATGGGCGAACCACTCGGAACTAGCGACAATAACTGTACCCGTTTTATGATAGAGCTCGAGTTGAAAACGTCAATGAACTGTGTTGAAATCTTTACCTTTAGATTAGCTAACTTTGACGGCTTAAAAGAGTCAATGACGTAGGCAAATATAACCCTTAGCCAATATGTCGATCAATCGCAGAATAATGTTTTGGCTGCACTAAAAATTTGAATATGCGCACATCCCGCACAAAAATAGACGAACAGCAGTCAATCAGCATAAGCACTGGAAAGGAGAATTTGCAGAGCATTCAGTCGCAAAAGAAAGCAAAGCACTCCATAAAACAGAAACACCCACATAACTATGTAGCAAAAAATGAATTCATTGCAGCACATGAGATCAAAAGGTGATCCTGAAAAGTATGATTAAAGATTACGAAAATGAAATTGCGGCAGATGCCATACTAATCCGCCTACAATTTTTAGATATATTTAGAGTCCTCTTGACAACGATGTGGGTGAGCTAGAAACGGACGACCCCAAAATGAATGTCATACTAAATCATTTTTTTTGCTCTGTATTTAAGTTAGAGAATCGAATATTCATAATTATGATGATTTCATAGCGTAAATGCA
Source organism: Gammarus roeselii (assembly GCA_016164225.1). Taxonomy (NCBI): domain Eukaryota; kingdom Metazoa; phylum Arthropoda; class Malacostraca; order Amphipoda; family Gammaridae; genus Gammarus; species Gammarus roeselii. The sequence continues at coordinate 7,201 of SDVV010002203.1, read as the reverse complement.
AATTGCAGCCCTCAGCACAGTAAACTTTTTTTTTGCCAAAGTTATTGAATATATAGATAAATTGAAAGTCACCAAATCTTCACGTCCAGACCAGGTTCATCCTTGAATTCTGAAAGAGACTAAAGACGAAATCACCGAATATTTATTAAACAATTGAACCCAATCTCTCACAAATGGCACTTTCCCTTTAATGGAAAGAGGGCAACGTCACTCCAACTTTTAAAATAGGAGACAAAAGTGTCCCGTCAACTACAGACAAATCAGTTTCACATCAGTCATTGTCAAATTGATGAAAAGTTTAATATTGGACAAAATTACAGAATTATTCGAATTTATCTAGTTGCTTGGCGGCTCTCAGCATGGCTTTAGACACAATCGTTCCTGTCGTACGAACTTGCTAATTTTTTCATGAATATAATTGAAATTCAAGACGCGCTGTCTCCAATCGACAAAAGACTTCGATAAAATCCCCACAAGCGCTCAATTAGTAAATTCCACAGCATCGGTAGTCGAGGCGAGCTTAATCACTGGATAAAGTGTCGTCTGACAAACAGACGGAAGCGTATTGTTCTTAACGGTGCTTCCTCCACTTGGGGTATTGTAACAAGCGGCGTGCCTCAAGGATCCGTGTTTAAGTCCAGTTTACTTCGTAATATTAATAAACGATCTCGATAGAAACGTGCTTTCGAACATTAGCAAGTTTGCAGACAATACTAAAACAGGAGAAAAAGTGCAAACTTGACTGGAGAGCCAGAAAATCAAATTTGACTTGAACAGAATTGAAGATTGCTTAGAAAAGTGTCAAATGAAATGTAATGTAGACAAATGTTAAGTCATGAACATAGGTCATCATAACCCCAGACACGAATACCCTTTGTCCGGGATGACAGATTCTTGTCATCGAAGATAGAAATTTAGGTGTCATCATTAGCAACGACTTAGCAAGTAGCAAGCAATGTAACGATGTGGCCAAATAAGTCAACAAAATGCTAGGTATAATATCTCGCACTATCTCGCGTGAAAACATGCACAGTATTTTTACTTCCTACAATGCATATGTTAGACCGCATCTCGAGTGTTCTTTTTCCATTCTGGTCTCCATATTTTAGAAAATAAGTTATTACATTAGAGAAGATTCAACGTCAATCTATCAAATTTACCCCTTCGCTGCGCAATAAGTCGTACGAGGACAGACAACGTGAACTAATTATTTATTCACTACAGTAGCGTCGAGTCAGAGGTGACATGATCGAGGTGTGGAAAATTATGAAGGGTAAAGAAAAGTCGACCGAGCAAGCCTTTTAACTCTGGATGCAAGCAAGCGGAGTGACTAGGAATTATGGATATAAAATCGTTTAAAAGCGTTTCTCACTCGACATCCCGCGGAATTTCTTCACGTAAAGAGTTGCCAAAAATGGAACAATTTCTAGCGGAGGTTATAAACAGAAATACAATCGAAATGTTTAAGTCACGGCTTGATAATTCTCACTGAATCTCCGTTAAATAGCTGAACCGTTCCCTTTCTTGTTGCTTCAAAACTAAAATTGGCACATGAAGCGCTCTTAGTCGTTCTAGTTCAGAACTAATTCTCTTATTATCATAAGCAACCTAGTTCGAACCAAAAGGCATGTTAATATCTTCTGACACTTGTAATCACTTGTGAACAGCAACTCGCACAACTTCGTCGTGCGGTAGCTCGCTACAACAACGCACAACACCGATCGTGCAGTATCTAGTTACAGCACTCGCACATTACCAGTCATGCGATATCTAGCTACAGCAATCTAGCTACAGATATCGCTACTGCTGTAGCGATATCTAGCTACAGCAATCATATGAGACTTATATTCATATGTTTGTCGAAGTTAGTCAAAATGCAAGAGAACAGTATTTACATTTTGAATTTCAACAATAGTCAGGAGAAACAAATAGTTTTGAATTTTGACAAGCATATGCGTATAATTTTATCCGAAATACAGCAATAAATCTATATCTAAGTTGATTCTTTGTCAAGGAACCAGCGATAACAAAAATGGTTGTTTTTGCAGCTTCCTTGAAGGCTGACGCACTTCAAGGTGAGAGTCAGAGTGACATCTCCTAGGGAAGAGTTGCTCGTGGCAACTCCTGGGTGTAGTCGAGAGAAACATTAGTATTATAAATTTCGAAAAACGGGTATTATTGCAAGTTTCAGTTCAGGTATTAAATTTTGTAGTTATGTCGAATCGATTTCAGTCAAAGGAAACAAATTATTTAAAATTTCTGATAAGTTATCGCAAGATTTACTCATGAAACAGGAATTATTTTTAAATGTTTTTAATTTTGGAATTGGCTCGTAGATCAAGTATGTTGAAAAAAATCTGAAGTATTTATATTTTGAGGAACAATTATCGCAGATTTTAGTCCAGAAAAACAAGAAAACGGTATTCAAATTTTGAAATGGGCTCAAATGTCTGTGAAGAAGAGGTTCGTAGGCAAGCGACGCTCAGCACTATGCTGCAACAGGTCTCTCCCGGATCTGTGCTACAGGAGAGAAAAAAGATGGTTAGTTCATCCACACTGTACAGAGGAAGTTTAAAGGTGAGATACCGGAGGGGTATCTCCAAAATAATAACATTGCGAGTACATGAAGTGCATATAACATTTATTTCAAATAAAGGAGCCAGAAGGACCTCTCCAAGAGATAATGCTTATTTATTTCAGCGTAGAAGCAGTAGTCCTAGAACGGGTTGATGAGTCCATTTTAGCGGCACTCCAAAATTGGATTTGCAGATAAACTAGTCCAGTCTACAAAAAGCCTTTGATAAAGTCCCCCACAAGCGCCTAGTTAGTGCAAATCATCGATATTCGAAGCGAGCTTAACAACTGAATAAAATGCTGGCTTACGGACAGACGGCAGTGAGTTGTATTTAACGGAGCTTCATCCCCCTGGGGTAATGTCACAAGCAGCGTGCCTCAAGGATCTGTGCTAGGTCCTGTTCTCTTTATTATATTCATTAACGATATCGATAGCAACGTACTCTCAAATATCAGCAAGTTTGCAGCCGATACAAAGATAGAGGGAGAAGCGAAAACTGAACTAGAATGTCAGCAGATCCAACAAGACTTGAACAAAATTGTTGTTTGGGCAGAAAAAAATCAAAAGAAATGTAATGCACATAGGGCCTCATAACTTCAAACACGGATATTCAATTTCCGAAAAGAAACTCATTCCTGTCACCGAAGAGAGAGATTTAGGTGTCATCATTGTAACTACTTAAAAAGCAGCAAGCAATTTAACGATGCTGTCAAGAAATTTTAGGTGTGATATCCCGCACTATCTCGTACAAAAAACCGACACAGTATGCTCAAGTTACTTATTGCATTTGTTAGACCGCATCTTGAGTATGCAATTCAATTTTGGTCTCCATTTATTAGAAGATGTTATTAAATTAGAGGAGGTTCAACGAAGAGCTACCAAACTCATCCTCTCGCTGCGGATCAAATCGTACGAAGACAGGCTACGTGAAATCAATCTTTGTTTGCTAGAGAAACGTCGAGTCAGAGGAGACATGATTGAAGTGCGGAAGATGATGAAGGGTAAGAAAAAAGTTGACCGAGCGAGCCTTTTCATTCTAGATACGAAAGGAATGACTAGGAACAATGGATACAAAATCATCGGGAAACGTTTTTCACTCGGCATCACGCGCAATTTCTTCACTTATAGAGTTGCCGAAGAATGGAACAAACTTTTAGCGGAAGTTGTAAATAGTAATACAATCGAAACGTATACGTCGTGGTTTGATAAGTTCTACATAATTTGGCAATAAATCGCTAAACCGTTCACTTTATTGATGTTTTGTGAAACAGAAATAGCACATGAAGCTCTCTTTGACGTTCTACTTCAGAACTAATCCTCTTGCTATCAAAAGGCAACCTGTTTTGGGCCAATAGTCATGTTGTTGTCTTCCAACACATGAAAATACTTGTAAATGAGGTGCCCATCGTTCATGGGCGGCAGGACGCTGAAGGTTCCAACGGAGATTGTTGCTACCTGCGGTGGCAATTGTCCTTATGCCAAGTTTCTTATTAGGGCGGTGAATTAGTCACCCCCTAATAAGAAATACATAGAATTTGGTACCAAATTCGATGTATTTTTTCATATTTCTAGTCGTCAAAATGAACTCTTCAAAAGCTTTAGTCATACCTTCCCGATTACCGTTTTGTTCAATTTGCTGTGATTTGAAATTCAACGGTATGTTGATCACCTGTTTTTTTGTAACTGTTACCAGTTCTACTAATTGTTCGTCAGTCGACCACAGATGTGAGACTGATCGGCCTATAATTTCTTGAAACTTGCATACTGCCCTTCTTGAATATGGCCATGGTGTCCGAACATGGCACTACACTGTGCCAGGTACGATATGTTAGGCTCCCTGGTTGGTTCATCCACGGACTGGTTTAGAATGTTATTATTGACGAGTCGTATACACCTGCCATCCTCAAGGGTTGTTAAACTGTTGTCGAATAGGTTGAAGTCCCCTCCCCCATCAAGATACTCTCATAGGAAGAGGAAATTATATTGTCCAATTCGTCAAAGAGCACATCTCCTTCCTTTTCTCTTATTCCCCGGTTATGGTATAATAGTACAATTTTCATGATTATCCCTGCAGAGGGTATAATGTCGACCTGGATTTTCTCTTAAGTTGTTGTTGCTATTGCCCTACGAAATATTTGACGATGAATTTATTTGACTTGAAACACTGGCCCTCCATCCGTCTTGCTTGAAGAAGGCTTGTCAACACTGAAGATCATGATTTTTTGAAGGCCCTAATCCGCCTAGAGATTTCATTCATTCATGTCGACACGATTCATTGTATAAAAAAATTATCATATAGGTTATTTATTCACTGTAGCGCAAATAAGATCTATGTTGTGCATTAGTGACGGCACATTCTTTGGAATAACTTTTATTTTTTCTCTCCTGTCTGTTTTGGTCAGCATGTCTTCTGTTAAACTGCGCCGACAGTCACTCGATTTACTACCATGCGAGCTTCTGCTGCCCGACGTAGTTCCCTTGACAGGGGTTGGCCTTGGTCGCTGCATGAGTTCTTCCTCGTTGTTTCCCTTGTTTTGGTCCCGTGTTATGTGTTTCCCTCCATATTTTGAGTAACGCCGTTTTCCGGTCCTCTTCCTGTTCTCATCGTGTACGGTCTCTTGCTGTGATATTTTTCGCCTGCATTAATGAGTAGGATGCTGAACAGCGATTTGCCACGCGCATCCTTCTTTGTCAGCTATCATTTTCACAGCACGAATGAGGTATTTAATCCTGCCGTGGATCTTGTTTGTGACGTCCATTCTTGGCAAAAGGACGGTAACAGTAACTTGAATTTCATGTTTTTTTTATTGCTGTCATAAGTTTTCGAATTTCTTCAAAATCGTTTCTGAACAAAATAATCGGTCAGGTGTATAGATTTTAAGGTTTTCTAAGCCGACTTGAACGATAATCAGGTGGTTCTCTTTGGTGCCCTGTTTTTAAATTTGATCGGTGAGAGTTTGCACGAAGGCACCGGGACGACAGAACATTTTCCTATTCAACTTCCGCTGCTTGAACTACCCGTCTTTGTGTTTCACGTTACTATCGCTAACTTAAAAGCAAACTGAACCAATCTTTTTCAGCCTGAGCGGGTCATAGGAGTTTTTTTTCGAGAGTGTTTTCCTCTGTGTTATGTCGCAGTATCTTTCCTCTACTGTTTATATCATTTGCCCGCACCCAGACATCTCTCTGTTGAGCCTGCAGCTGCAGTCGACCGCTATTTGCCCAGTTACCGTAGCATGTTGTAGCCGGGTGTGTTCTACATGTGAGCCCAAGCTGTCTGCTTATCCTGGTGATACGGTTCCTTACCTAAGCTATGCATTTGTTGTCCTGGGTGTTATTCATTTATTTGTGTGTTTGCATCTGATTTTTTTCTTTTTCTGTTTGTTTCAGATTTAATATCAGTGAGCCATTGCTTCATCTGGGTTGTCCTAACTATCCTAATTAGTCACTAAAGTTATTTAACTTGGCGGCTGCTATGCTGTGTGAGTTTTTATCTGTTCTATATTATCCATTGAACTCATTGGAGTAAGTGGGTTTTGGTTATAAGCGATAGGAATAATAAGAATCATTAAGCATTTCTGCTTAGTTTCGTGAGCTTCTGAGTGGTTTTACATTCAATTTAATTTCGACTGCGTTGTTTAAGTTTCAGAGGAGTTATAATTTTTTTTGCTCATTTGAATATTCATATCTCTGCTTTAGGTTTGATATTATGTTTGACCTTTATTAGTGAAGCTAAAACCACGTTATTGACGTTTTCTTGCATTAGCTATCGACATCCGTTCTTCCCTGAACCATCATTTGCTTACCGAATTGTTTACCTTGCTCATTTATTTCCCTATGTTTACATTTGTTAGTTTTGCTTCATTGAATTAATACTTCCCATTTGCTGAAGTTAATTTGCCTTTCAATGCCGTTTTTCCTCGATTACTAGTTTTGATACGATTCTCTTGTTTTAATTTGTAGTATTACGCTTTTTGCATGATCTCCTAATTTCATATTTATCCCCATAAGATTTCTTACTAAATGTTCTCCATGGGCCTCAAGGAATGATGTCATGATTTTTGACTCATATTGATTATTCTTTATTTATTTCTTGTGCAGAATAGTCACCTGCTCATGCTTCTTTACCTACTCGTTCTTTACCTAGCCTATATCCTTATTTACCTAACCTATATCCTTCTTTACCTTTACCTATTCTTTATCCTTCCTGTACTTGTGAATAACCGGCTCTTCTCCCCAATCATGACCAGCCATCCTAGTCCCAAATTAAAAGCAATATTATCTGTAAATTACCCTTCCCTGATAACCAGTTGATGACAATATATTCAAGAGGAAACAGAATTCTTTATTTTTACCCTTTATTACCATCATTAGATTACTTTAGCGCTCCCATTAATATTAGGACAGTCATAATTAAAAACGGACTAGACGTAGAGAGTGTAACGTCAAAACGCAAATTAGGGAAGGAATATAGATAGGGATGAATAAAGTTACTTCTACAGTCGAGAGAGTTTGCGCCCAATATTCTAACAAAGGCCGGAGTCAGGCATGCGGCTGACCGGGTGACTCATTCTGACGGATGGACGGACAGCTTTTGGATTATTCATATGGTATGTTAATGGGTTA
>SDVV010002202.1:0-23545 GCA_016164225.1 Gammarus roeselii | reverse complement strand
AACCTGAAGTCTGGAATTGGGACAATAACTTCCCCCAATTGGATCAACCTTGAAGTCTTGAACCGGGACACCAAGATTTTATGCCGTCTATATCTTAACCTATATTTCTTCTTTCCCCCTCTATATTATCCTGGGATTAATTGAAAGTTAAGTCGGGGTATATACATATATATAATCACCAAAGACTACCTGCCTCTTAATGTCCTTATACTGTTATAGGTGCTTGTCCTACACCACCTTCTCATGTGAAAATCAGTAATTGGAGTCAGATTTTTATTTATTCTGGTGCTCTGTAACAGAAAGCACTTTCAATTCAATTTAATTCATTCAACTCACAGTAGCTCATATCTTAACCTGCTTTTGAGTAACTAAATTAAGGGTTAATTCCCTTCATTATTAATTAATCCACCATCTAACTATAAACCACAAAACGGGCACATCATCACAGCAGATTCCACTGATGACAAGGATGTTGCAAAGCAAACAAGGCGGCAAAATGCAGTTGGTAACATGCTGATACGAAAATTCTCGTTTGCACCAAGGGAAGCTAAAATCCAGTTCTTCAAATCATACTGTTACCCGATTTATTGTAATGCACTGTGGAGAAAATACTTTCAATATAGCGTGAGGAAATTGACAGTGAGTTATAATGACACATTTGGACGGCTGATGTAGGTCCCTCGCTCGACGTCAGCGAGCAGGGTTTTTGCTGAAAACCAATCAGATCACATCAAGGTACTGTTCCGTAAAGCGGCACACAGCCTTATGACTCGAGTTATGAACTCTCCAAATGAAATCCTCGTTGCAATCTGCTCTGGTGATGCGCTCGCTGCCTCGTCATTGTTAAGGCGATGGAGAGAATTACTATACGAATAGGCAGGATAGAGTTGTACGGCGTAACTTATTCTTAGTTGTGTGCGGTAATTTTAAAACTTTGTTCTCACTGTAACCCGAAAATAAGAGATCTCAATTGTAATACTATGCCCATGTTGGTTGTCAATAAAGCTTTTATTACTATCATTATTATTATTATTACTATGCACAATTCAAATGTGACTAATTCACATCAATCTTGTGTCAATATTTCATGCACAACGTGCATTGTCTAACCTACTCAAATGTACATTATTTCGACATGTACTCCCACTCAAGTTCTTTTCAGCTCAACTGTCAACCTAGAGCGCTCTAATGTATAGCAAGTGTTAAGCTAGCAGCGAGCTACATTATAATAGTTTAATATTATTATAAAACCTTAGCAAACTATTGCATTGATGTAAGAGCAACGTTCATTCATTCAATATCATTCATGTTAGAGCATGTATCGTTTGAGCAATAATTCCCACAAGAAAACGCTCAACTCCATTTTTGTACGTCGGTACCACTACGCTTGGGTGGTCGTCTACTAGATGCTCGGCTAACACGGGCTCAGTATGTAGTGATCAGCAATCACACTACATTCACGCAGTCAATCCAAATTATTACAATTTGTACATTTTTTCGTGTATCAGTAGTGTAAATAGTAGTGTAAATTGCAGAAATCTTGTATATATAGTGTTAGAAATATTGTGTATATCAACGTATAAAATTACCGTGGCAAAAAAATAAAACACACGACCTAGAAATTGTAGGTACAGTCATATACAAACCAACATGACACAAAAGGGAATTTTTACTTTATTTTTGATTCCGAAGCAACAACACACAATGCCATTCTCAAAGACAACAAATTAATAAAAATTAGTTTTCAGAAATCATCCAGCAGGTATGTTGGAAACACACCGCAGAACGGTTTACGGACGAACCATTCTACCAACGTTGTTTATTATTTTCGGGATGAAAGCAAGTGTGGCTGCTTTCGGGATAATTAAATTACTTATAACTTCTGTCAAGTGAACATTACAACTTGTCCGCACTGCAAGTGAAACATTTTTAACATTCTAGTGACTGAGTGAATGTTTTTAACTTTATTCTTATTCATTTCAGAGTAGGATTGTCTTGACTCACCTAAATGGTATAAAACTTCATCAAAATAAAAACCTACAGGACACATTTGAGAATGAGATATGAGCCATTGTTACCTAGAATAAAACAACATAATATCCAACAATACCCAACAAGGTAAATATATAATACCAGTGACATTCCAATTGCAGCTAAGGTTTTTAAGTCAGTAGTGACTGACTTTGAAAAAGTTCCAGACTAGGGGCAGAATTAAATACGCTCTACGAGGTAATTATATTCCATGTTTTCAATAAGAATTGAGGTGGGATAACTTGCTCCTATGAAAAAAAAAACCTATAATTTTGGTTATAGCTGTATTAGGATTTGGGTCGAAGATAATTCAAATGTTTTGAAATATTCAATGTTCTTTAATTGGATCCATTCTCTTATCCCAGCTCGGCAAGTGCTCGAACGTTGACCTCACAATTTGTGAGGCCCTTCCTAAAATTAGAATGAAATATTGGTAAAGCTGTAGAATTGGGAGCTAGCAATCAGACGTCATCTTGTTATTTAACTATAGATGCTCCACGATGTTCCTTTTGGTAATTTTTTCATTATTCATAAATACTGCAGGAAGTGTCTGTCTGAGTGTTCTACCGGGGTTCCCCAGTCATAGCTAATAGCTAAGCTTGGAGATCTTCGGTAGTTCTACAGTGACGTGGCTAGCTTCTGTTGATGCCTTGCTCGCTATGGAAACCCCGTGGCCACAGTAAACACAGTGGTAACGGGTGGCAGGAAGGACTTCTATCATAAGTGCCTTTCCTGATGCAGTGTTTTCATGCAGCTACTACCGACCCCTTTTAAGTGCTGGACTCAAGAAACCTATCCTGATCAAGACCCTAATAAAATTAAGGAAAGAAGAATCCAAAAACAAGACTCTAATAAAATTAGGGAAAGAAGAATAAAAAAACTCGACAAGACTTGATCGTGATAAGTCAAGATTAATTAACTTCATCACCATTCTTGCTTCACAATACAAGTTGAGTATTCAAAAATACCGCATTGTGTGTTATTTCAGATCCTTGGTGGTTAAGCTCTATTATCATTAATTAGGTCCTACTGCCCAGAAGGGTCTACTATAAGTACACCACCACCACCAGCTAGATTAGCACGCGCGCACTCGCCACCTCACGTGGACGCCTCAACCACGGGAGTGTGGGCTGGCCTCTGAAATATTCCTTGATGACATCCACACTCATCTGAAGCCGTTCAAAGCTTCAACTGCGCGAGGCCAATTATAACTCGCGCACGCCTAGTGCGTTCCAAGTCACTCACCACCAACACGCGCCAACAACTCAAGTCTGCGCCGTACTCACCCAACTCCGTCAACCGTGGATTCAGCGTACCAGAACCCTGTGTTAGTGCAGCTATCTTTAAGTACGCTAGACTGGTCCAGAGCGAGCGTTCACAGCTCTCACAAGCAGCGCTCACCGCTCTCAACAAGCGGCGCTCACCGCACTCAACGTTCCAGCGCTCATCCCGACTTCACCGTCACCGCGAGTACTCTTATCCAGAAGGACTCGCCTCTTCAACTCAACCACAACGCGCGTAAATAATTCAAGCCCTTGCCGTGTTTACCAACACTCACCACTCGACATCTCTTCATCCTCGCGCACCGCCAGCCCAACTCTAGAGGCAGTCTCGTCCTGGAGTCAACTCAGCCGCGCAACTCAATACTCAACGCCGCTAAGCACTCGCCTACGTCGCCAACTCATCTCCGTCGCGGAGACAACATGACGAGGCAGTCCCAACTAGCAACTCGTCATGTAGTTACACGGTATTCAACCAGTCTACCGAGGACATCTCAGGTACATTTGAACTGTGAACTTAATGTGCACCGAGCGCGGGTACAGTGTGATAGGCATCGCATGATCTGTCCAACCCTTACCATGCTCTGGTTAGATAAGCATCGAGAACCTCCATCAAGCCCTCACAATTCCGTAAGTTCCGCGATGCGGGTATTTTTTGGTCATCCAGAGCACTGTTATATCAATTGTGTTATATCTACTGTCGCGTTCAGTTCCCTCGTTTATGCATTTTGTGTGTACTATTTATTATCACCAGGATATTATTTATATTCCATCATTACGCGTTATGCATAGCGTCCTTAAACTTTTGTCATGTTGTCTTATTCGTGATCTGGCACTAGTGCAAGTGCAACAGTGCGTGTATTTACCTACCGTCATGGTTTTATTCATGCGTTTGTTATATTTTTGTTCTGTCCCGTGACAGCATCGACTAGCGCAACGCTCTATCACTCAGTGTCTCTTTATATTCTGACCATTATGGGCAATGTAATTACAAGTCCTTACCATGTAACAATCAACCATTTATTAGCCAAAGACACTCATTTTTGTATAAATTTTAGCTTCTTGTAATATATTTAATTATGAAAAACTTCTTTCAGTTACTCCCTCTCGCACTTTATAGGCATCACTCTCTCTAAGTTTAATTAGGCACAAACACAGTCGTCGAAAAACCTTCTGAATAGCATAAAAATTCGTAAGCAAAGAAATGGAGTCAAAACAATACTTAAATCATTTTATATGCAACTTGCTTATTCACGTTGTTCTTTTACGCGAAGTCTCAATTTTCGTTAAAAATATAACGGTGATTCATCCTACCCTGTCTTTCTTGTCCTTGAAAGCTCACGACCAGCCATGCACTGAGTTCGCTGCTAAAGAGTGAGAGAGCGGCAGGAGATCAATTAAACTGTTCTTCAATCATTTATATTTAAATAATCGCATTCTATTAATCAACGCATTTCTAATCGTTAATCCTCATGGGTCATTAACAATCAATTATCACAAACAATCATAATTTCTTCAATTATTACTAGCAACCAGCTTAAACCCCACACTGGGACCCCGTGAGAGTGTGAGATGCAAGCAGGCAGGATGTAATCACCGTTTTCTAGCACCATACCCGAACGTTACCATGTTCCATCGTGCTGCACGGCTAGTCATGACCCCTTACCAGCGGGCGGAGCGGGTAATCATCTCGATAAACAAGTGTTCATTTTCATTGTACTCATCAAGTGGCGGGTAATACGTAGAAACTGTCTGTTAAACGACATATGTAGTAGCGATTCTTGCAGCTCCTAAGCTATTTCTGTTGACAACGTGTGAATGAGGAATATCAGCGATTGAAATGTTATCACGGCGAATAACCTTAAATAGGGCCACAAATCAACAAACGACGGTGTGTCAAAAGCCAAGTAATTTATAGGTAGACAGATTTTTATTGCGAATCACTGTCGAGCTATTTTATAACTTCCACAAGTTTTTCCCACGACGTTCCGTTTGGTGAGAAAGTGAATGTAACGGCCAATCGCCCTCTGTTGACCCTGCTATATTTAATTTTCGATGTTATTCCCTAATAAAAAATGTCCACTCTTCTCACTGCTGTCATGTATATTAAGTTACGTGTAATTTTCAATATTGCGTAAGTCATTCTAATACATGCTTCACGACAACGCTCATTATTGCTTATTTTTGCTCATCATGCTCATTTATGCCTTATGTCTGTACGAGCTTGTGCTCATCACATTATACAGCCCATTCACCGGTTACTCGTCTACCATCTCTAATCACTTCCGCCTACACTTCCCGATGCCGGATCATTCTCTCCTCTACATAACCAACTGCCTCGCCCGCCGCTTCTCCAAAACGCAAAAAGCACCCACCATCGCCCACATTCCATAAGCATCAGTTGTTTATTTCATATGTATGCTCGATCATGGTTCATTGCACTAAACTTTCTCTTAATTAATATAAACTAAATATCTCTCACATATAAAGCATAGTAGTATCACCAATCATTATGCATAATTCTAATGTGAATAATTCACATCAATCTTGTGTTAATATTTCATTTACAACGTACATTATTCAAACCTACTCAAATGAACATTATTTCGATCTGAACTCTTAGTTGATGGCTTAGTTAATGTGAATCTATGGATAATGCCCACTCACAATGAACCATGAGGAGGTGTAATTATGAGTGAATTCATGTGTAGGTTTAGTTTGGTGGTAATAATTAATATAATACAAATCAAAGCTGCAGTACCACATTAAAGATCAAATAGTGGGAGAAGGAAGACAGTGGTGTGATGACTTTACGTTATATTTTAGCATTAGTTTAATATAATCTTTACCTGACATAACGTCGATGAAAAAATTTTCAGCACGCTTATCCTAAAAACAAATGTCATTAAATCAATTCCTGCCCCGTCTGATCTTCAAAAGGCTGGCCTGGAGTGTGGGCCATGTGAACTTGACAAGACGGGGGACGTGGAAAACAGTGTCTGGCCTTTGAGGACAGAGATGAACATGTATGTTATACAGTACTTACAAAAATGTAGACACGTGAGATGAAAAAGGCCCACCAATACAGCACTAATTTTAAAAACACTGCACAGGAGAAAGGGGGCGTGCTCTACCCTAGAGAGGCCTACCCGTACCTGTTTATATCCGTGAGACGGTTGAATGAACAGCAGTGGGGCCAAGGCGTACCCTGCCAATAGGTTGAGCACTGGAGGGCAACACTTAAGGTGCCAGGTAGTTGTTTTAGGTTGATAAAATTACTTGATAAATACTAGCTGTTTCATTACTCCTATGCTAGGCTGGTCTATCTTTGCTTACACCTGTCAATAAATAAACCTCTTGTTGCTAGAATGTGGTGTTACGCTTATTTTATGGACTCACCCTAATCCCTGTACTTTGTTTGATACTTCCAGAAATTTTGACGCCTCGTGATTGGCTGGTTGAGGAACTTCAGCGCCTGATGATTCGCAAGTTGAGGACTACACAGCTTTGGGCTGAAGTTCACCAGGCGTGATGTGCAAGCAGGCATGCGGAAAAACTTCCGCCGCCAGGGAAACTGCTCCTGTGATACAACTTCCAATATAATCCAAACAATGGTATAGCTATAATAGATTAATCTTAAAAGCAATACACTATTTACAGAAATTCATTTACAAAATAATTATTAGGTTGTGAGGGCGCGTAATGCGGAACTCGACTGCGCGAGCGCTTACAACAGTAGACCTTTACACCCGATAGTCTAAGGCCATACCAATTACAGATTGCCATGCCAACACCGTAGCGGACGCTTTCATCGCTCGCGAGGTTTCATGGTACGGTGTGCGAGAGACCGTAACCACCAATCGAAGGGCACAGTTTGAAAGCCACATTTAGCGTCAACTAAGACAAATTCATGGAGCAACAAAAATTGTAACAACTGCTTATCACCCGCGGGTCAATGGCCAGGTGGGACGGTTTCACCGCAGACTCAAAATGCCTAAAACCTCTACCTATATCTCACTATTGGGTGGTTTGGCTCCCTTTCACCTTGCTGGGTATCAGAACGGCACGCAAACCAGACATCGGATTCAGCTCGGCCGAGACACTAAACGGTACAAGCCGACACCTACTTGGAGACCTCTTAGTTGAAAGAACTCAATCAGGCACAGCAGATCTCACGCAATACACCGACCTACTCGAGGAAACAATGTGACAAGTTGTACCAGCACAGTCACGAACCCATAACACAAACACTTACACGGATCCCTGACTGGAGCCCCCAACGCACGTTTTTGTGCGCACTGATGAAGTGATAACTCCGTTACAACCTTTTTACTGTGGACCTTACCCAATCGTGGAGAAGAGAGCCAAGTACATCAAAATTGATATCAACTGAAAAGTCGACATCATTAAATAAATAATTATCTACCCATTGCTATTACTACCTCAATTTCCAAAGTTCTGGAGCAGATCTGTTGTGATCAGAAATCACATTGAATTCACGCAGTCAACCCAAATTATACTTATCTGTGCATTCTTTCGTGTATATGTAATCAGCTGTGTAAATAGTAAAAAACATGCAGATTTAATGTTAGAATTATTTAACATATCAGTGTATAAAGTAGCATTACAAGAGAATAAAACATACTACCTAGAAACGGTAGGTTTAGTCACATACATACAAACAGGGCACAACAATGAATTATTACGTTACCAATGATTCCGGAACAACAAAATACAAAGTCATGTGACATTCTCAAATATGCCTAATGAAGAAAAATTATTTATCAGAAATTACCCAGCAAGCATGTTGGTAGCACACCGCAGTAACGGTTAACGGACGAGCCATTGCACCGACGTTGTTTTTCTTCGGGATAGAGCAAGTGAGTGTGCTCTCGTGATATTGAAATAATTTATATACTAGCAAGAGGAAAAATTGTTTGTTCCTCACAAAATCTTCTTCCTTGTGTTCTTTGCAGTATAGGATTTAAAAACAGAAAAATTACATTTGCTCCCATGCCATTTAATAACTAAGTAGCATAAGAAAAACTACTAGGTTGAGCATCAATTATTCACAGAAAACCTACAATCCAAATAGCTATTTAGATGGAAACAACAAAATCGGCAGATTATAAACAACAAGGTAATGATTTACTAACTAGGAGACATTCTTTACATAAAATAACAAGTTTGAATTGTATTCCAGTGCTGTAAAAGAGACCCAGGAATAAATGTGCTGAGTAATTGCAGGTATAGTCCTTGGGTCAGTAGTGGCTGATCTTTGAAAAAGTTGCATACTGGTCATACAGGTAAAAATAATAACACATGATAAAGTTGAATGCTGGCCATACAGGTATAAATAATAACACATACTTGTGCCACGCTGCTAAAATGTTGTCTGACGGGTAGTTTCACTAAAGACACATCAATGGAAGTATTTCAACTCGGGAGTTAGCATAGAATTATTGTAAATGTTCTCTTGTGGCATTACCATTTCAGTCCTAAGCTGGATCATTATAACTCAGTCAGTGGACAAGTATGATTCTTTCAAAAAATTATTTAATTTTGTGTTCAAGACATATTCAATCTCTTCATCCAGGCTCGGCTAGCGCTCGGGTGTAGACCTCACAATTTGTGCTGGCTGTCTAAGAAGTTAGTATGAAAAATCAGTAAGGCTGTTTGAGTGGCGAGCCAGCTACTAACCGTCCCCCAGTTATTGAAAAAATATAAATGCTCCTAGATATTGCATGAAGTGCCGTCTGTGTGTTCTGCCAGGGTTCTCTAGGTGTAGCCACTGGCTAAGCCTAGAGATCCCTGATGGTTCTACAGTGACGTGACAAAATTATGTTGATGCCTTGACCCGTGGCCTCAGTAAACGTAGTGGTACACGGGTGGCGGGAATGACTGGTATATAAAGTGTCATCCTGATCATATGTACTTTTTGCAGCTGACAATTCACTGCCTCTTACCTGCGGATGCAAAACTAGCACATCCCAAACAAGACTAGAGCAAGAAGAATGGCAAGATCTAATAACTTGCCTCAATCCTTTCTACCCAAAACAAAGTTGAGTACTGAAAATAAATTCTGTTTTTATTCCACTCCTTGGTGTGACCTGTCTGTTAACCTCAACTAATTAGGTCCTTCTGACTAGAAGCGACACCTATAGACCATTATGACAAGATTGCAAACGGTAGAATGCTACAGAAGTAGGGACTTTCCTGTCTTTATGTGCTTCTTAAATGTAAAAAAATGTTTGATAGAGGAAATCACTGGACTTCAAGAAATTAACTGAGAGGGGAGCATCACCTCGTATCGTGAAGTTGCTTGTGTTCTTGTTCAGAGCAGGAATTTCTTGTGCGGTGGAGTAGTTTAAAATCAGCTCCCTATCAGTGTATCAATGAAATTGGACAAGGAGGTCAATTGTTGCCGTTGTTGAATTATGTTTACATCAATGTATCGAAGTACCAATAAGGCAGGGAAAACGTAGGGTGTCATGTTTCCAACAGCTGCGTTAATAATCCTAGCTAAGCCGGTGATATAGTGCTAATAGTCTAGTGGTGGTTGTCTAGCAAGATTATCATAGTTAGTACATACCTTTTCAGGGTACTCTGAGAAAATATCACTTTTCAGTTGTGTTTAAATATTTAAGTTTAACGACGTACTCTTGTAGTTAAGCATCCACTGGGATCACATGATTTTATTTGATTATTCACTGTTGTGCAGTTGCAGTAGCTACTCCAAAGATAATGATCAAGGTTAATGACCCAGCTGGTAGGTAGCTACATATAAATTGACTTTGGCAGTTGGCAATTAGGGGGTAACCATTTAAGAAAATTATGAGACATTAATTATGAATCGGTTATTCAAAGAATCATGCAAATAGCAATTAATGGAGGGGCAGCTATGTAATTGTACGAACTGGAATCCTTGGCAGGAAGAGCGGTGTTTCTGTCCTCCATGTTCTGCACCGATGGTGCGGGTGTCGTCGGTCCTCGTCACATATCGTCCGCTGTGGCCAACGCCTTGGCTTAGGCGTAGAGATGTACTGCCAGTCCGGTGACTGGCCATGATCCTTTGGAAGTCAAGCACTTGTATAGTCTATGCCCCGGTCTTGGTTGTACGAGATTCCTCTTGGTACTGAGATCCTAAGTCGTAAAATCTCCAAGAGGGCTTATCTTGTGTGTTCGACCAATTCTCTCTACTGGGAAGTAGGCCATTCCCAGCTGTGGAGCTGTTGAAGAAGTTATATGCTTAATAGTGGTCAGCCCTAACTTAATTTGATAGGTCGCAACAATCACATAGGCTTGTTCTCAATTAAAAAAAGTCTTTACGTTATAACTATGCAGGGAGGTCATATATGGGCTGGACAGAGATCAGCTAACTTTATGAAATGTTTTTTAATATTGGTTATTGATTTTCAGGAAATGTAGCGTTCAATTATAAAGGACAAACATTGAATGTTAGGAAATTCCATTATGAGAGTATGGGGTACAAGTTGCATTAACTTAAGTTCTATATCAATATGAAATATCTAAGAATCTGCCCCGAACAATTGCCATGAAGCCGCAGATTCTTAAATGAGGCACCACAGAACATGTAGCTAGCCAACATCATTTTTGAAGATTCCAATTTCATAAAATTCATGATAAGGAAGGATAAAATGTATTACCTACTTTAGTTTAATTATAAGGTTATGTTATCGTTGGTGTGAACTCCTTGCAGTGATTACAGACTGGCAAGGCAGACATACAATTCTGACATATAATTCGGTTAATTTCGAAGTTACACCCGCGTCCTGGTAATGGTATTTAATAATAAGTATTGCCTAAGTTCAGCAGCCTAACAAATTTATTCACATATGTTCAATTTATAAATAAATGTACACACACAGCACTTGACGTAGTGTACACCAGAGTTGATAATTATTTACAGCGGCAAGTGGCCGGCATTCCTGTTGGGAATTGCAGGGTTATACAATATTTTTGAGCTATATTTATAATTGATATCAATCTAACCAAGTTGGAAGTTAGGTCTGCTACGTGATTTCAGTCATAAATGCTTATGGGAGCACAAATTTGTTATTCCCACGTTGACAGTGGGGTTGATTATTCCTAGCCTAGCCTAGATGAGACTACACACTAAACCCTGAATTTAACATAGCACACATATGATGCAAATTGCTGATGTAACTGTTACATACACATTTAATCTCTCACTCAAAATTACAAAAATTACACTTTATACTGGAAAAATTCACTGCTTACCATCTGATTGGCTTTGTGTTGTAAAATTAAACCACATTGTCACTATAATGTGCAAATAAAGTTACTAGGAAAGATAGAATGTGAGTTGGGTGTGGTAAGTGGAAGAATGTCAGGCGTGGATTTTATTTTCACCTCCTTGCCACCTGATCTTCAACGCGATTCGTAGCAAGCTTCCCGTAGGGCAAGTCAGGCGTGGAGGAAGGTTGGACACGAGTAAGTGTGGTGTTGGTATTGAGTGATCGGTAAGCTAGTAGCGTTACCAAGTGGAAGGAGGTGCTCAAGATTGATATAGATGAAATTTGAGTGTAGAAAGATGGATATTTGTTAATTGCGTACGGACCTGGTAGCGAAAGAAGTGAGGAGGAGAGGGAATAATTTTAGACTGACCTGAGTGAGCGTATGTAGAGTTTTGGAGGTGAATTTAATGTGATTGTACTGAGCGACCTTAATGCAAGAGTTGTAGACATAGTGGTGGCAAATATGATAGGGAGGTATGACGTTCCTGGTAGAAATGACAAGGAAGAAAAGGTGTTAGGTCTCTGCTTGGAACAAGAGCTGGTGGTCGGAAACAGCTTGTTCAAGAAGAGAGTTATCTACAGGTACACATGAGTAAAGGTAACCCATGATACAGCGGCGGAGACAGCGCTGATGGATTTTGTGCTGATTTAGAGCAGGCTGTTGGATGTGCGTGTGTTGAAAGGAAAGGGTGGAGGAATATTTGATCTGCCGGTGGAAGGAAGATAAAAATGTGGAGTAGAGGTAGTGAACTGAATGTGGAAAGCAGATCTGAGGAGTTCCAGTAGGCGTTGAGAGAAAAAAGGGTGAGCATGAGAGGATAAGACATGAGAAATGTTGTAGAAAGGGAACCGTTCAGAAGTGCGTTGTTGAGATGTGCGAAAAATGCGTGTGGTGTCCGCCGTGTTGGCGGGTATAGATGGAAGGACTGCAAGTGGTCGAACGAATTTTGATATGTGGTTCATCTCCACCGGTGCTGCAACTGGTGGAACGAAGAGGTCAAACTGGCGGTGGCGCAGAAGAGAAGAGCCTGTAGAGATCCTTAATTGACCCTACATTATCCTAATAACACTAAACGCATTATACGTGCATCACAAACACTATTACGACTAAGCAATCGCATCTTTTGATCTCATTGTTGCATATCTCTGTAGGTAGCAACAACATTTCCGTTCAGCTAGTACAAACAGCTTCCAACCATGATGGCAGTGCAACAAATATTTATTTTGGCTAACTAAATATGTATACCCACGCACTAAAAGCCTTGGAACATGAATCAGATGGAATAAATGATTCAGTGAAATATTTTCACAAGATTCAGTGAAATATTTTTTCAAAATTCAGAGAAATATTTCTACATGAATCTGTCAACAAGCTGAGCGGGGTTTTTCTAGACTCTTCCGTTTGGCGGGTGGCACAAGATCGTCGTTTCTCGTGGCAGTTTCAAAATAGCAACAAAATTAAGGAAGTGATACCGTGGCCACAGAGGAAAGTGTTCCCTTAAAACCTGGCCAAACATATAGACAGGCTAGCTAGGCTAGATAACCATAGGCTTACCTTGGATACTGCTCCACAGAAGACAGGTGAGAATAACAGTGTTTAATATGTCCTATTCCCAGTGTAGAGCAGACTAATAAATACAGTTGCAGATTTTTGCAGCAAGACACTATTGTAAATACCTGGATGCAAGATTGCAACTGCAAAGCACAAAGCTAGCTATGGGGGATTCTTCTGCCAAATGCCATACCAAGATTGTCAATTATGCTAACATAATAGCAATCTTTAATTCTGAGTAGCACCCTACCTTGATCCATGCCTATGTATAAATATATATATATAGCTATATAGTGCCTATAAAGTGTAAATAACATTTTGTGAATATTGACAGCTTTTAAATAATATCATTCATTAGGGAGCATAAGACTTCCATTATTTTTGTTCCTGGTAGCTACACCTTAGTGGTATGCTATTTCTCTTGTGATATAACATTGTTTAGTACATGCACCTAATCTGTCTGCCTGTATGAGGCAGGCAGAATGGTATGTGATTTTCTTCCCTGTCACACATTGTTAGCCAACTATGTTCTGTGTGCAGCCTTTCACCCCCTGCTACTGAGGCCATGAGGACACCCGTCTTCAGGCCAGACGGAACTAACTCTGCCTAACTGAACCTGAACAAAGTTTCCCCCCAAGATAATTCCCTCTGGGATCTATTGATGCCAACAAGATTTCTGCAGTCTTTTCTATCAAATCTTCTTTTCCTCTTCTATATTATCCTTGGACATCGATTCAGTTAAGTTGGGAATAATAAAAAAAAAATATACCTTTGCCTTATTGTCCTTGTGTCTGTTTATTGGTGCTTGCTCATAATACTCAACCTCATTTGTAGAAAAGGATAGCATAACTTGGAGTCAGATTGTGCCTTGAAAGTGAAAGCACCAATTTACTGGAATTGTTATTGCTCACAGAAGCTCATTCACTATTACTTTTTGAGCAACCAAAAAAAGGGTAAATTACCCTTCATTAATCAGCATGCGAACCGCAGAAAAAGAGGACATCGGCTATACAGCAGCAGAACTCATGTTTGGAATAAACTTGCGACTTCCATGCGACCTGTTGGTCAGAAACCGCAATCCTGCACTGACCGACATCACCGAGTACAACCAGAGACTCCAAAACTTCATGAACGAAGTTGGTCCGGCACAGTCCCGACCAATTCAACCAGCAGAGGGACACCTCGACCCCAAACTCAAAACAGAGATGCACGTCTTTGTCCGCACCGACAGAGTACGGCGCCCGCTCGAAGCAACATACGAAGGACCATTTGAGGTAGTTCAACGAACACCGACACACTACACCATCAAGCAAAGAGGTAAAACCGACAATGTCCATGTCTCTCGTTTGAAAGCGGCCCATGGCATAGACGACGTATTCCCTGAAAGACATTCACATGTCAGGATAAGAATCGGAAACGTGCCGTCAATCACACCAGGCCCAGTCCGAGTTCCCACACCAGACGCACCACGTCCAGAGGACCGGCACACGCCACGAACCCAGACTACCAGACAACCAGCAAAATTACCACCGCAAGCCCCCACAGGACTGAGAGTACATATAAACCCGCAACCTCAAGTCAGGTTGTTCACTCGAACCACCAGTGGCAGAGCAGTAAGAGCACCAGACCGCCTCAATATGTAGCTAACGCTGCGCATTTGGACGTCAGCCAAGCAAGGGAGAAAACAATACTGCATCCCTGGCTGCAGTTTGAATGGGGAGTGATGTAGAGGTCCTTAATTGACCCTACATTATCCTAATAACACTAAACGCATTATACGTACATCACAAGCACTATTACGATTAAGCAATCGCATCTTTTGATCTCATTGTTGCATATCTCTGTAGGTAGTAACAACATTTCCGTTCAGCTAGTACAAACAGCTTCCAACCATGATGACAGTGCAACAAATATTTATTTTGGCGAACTAAATATGTATACCCACGCACTAAAAGCCATGGAACATGAATCAGATGGAATAAATGATTCAGTGAAATATTTTCACAAGATTCAGTAAAATATTTTTACAAAATTCAGAGAAATATTTTTACATGAATCTGTCAACAAGCTGAGCGGGTTTTTTCTAGACTCTTCCGTTTGGCGGGTGGCACAAGATCGTCGTTTCTCGTGGCAATTTCAAAATAGCAACAAAATTAAGGAAGTGATACCGTGGCAACAGAGGAAAGTGTTCCCTTAAGACCTGGCCAAACATATAGATAGACTAGCTAGGCTAGATAACCATAGGCTTACCTTGGATACTGCTCCACAGAAGACAGGTGAGAATAACAGTGTTTAATATGTTCTATTCCCAGAGTAGAGCAGACTAATAAATACAGTTGCAGATTTCTGCAGCAAGACACTATTGTAAATACCTGGATGCAAGATTGCAACTGCTAAGCATAAAGCTAGCTATGGGGGATTCCTCTGCCAAATGCCATACCAAGATTGTCAATTATGCTAACATAATAGCAATCTTTAATTCTGAGTAGCACCCTACCTTGATCCATGCCTATGTATAGATATATATATATAGCTATATAGTGCCTATAAAGTGTAAATAACATTTTGTGAATATTGACAGCTTTTAAATAATATCATTCATTAGGGAGCATAAGACTTCCATTATTTTTGTTCCTGGTAGCTACACCTTAGTGGTATGCTATTTCTCTTGTGATATAACATTGTTTAGTACATGCACCTAATCTGTCTGCCTGTATGAGGCAGGCAGAATGGTATGTGATTTTCTTCCCTGTCACACATTGTTAGCCAACTATGTTTTGTGTGCAGCCTTGCACCCCCTGCTACTGAGGCCATGAGGACACCCGTCTTCAGGCAAGACGGAACTTACTCTGCCTGACTGAACCTGAACAAAGTTTCCCCCCAAAGATAATTCCCTATGGGATCTATTGATGCCAAAAAGATTTCTGCAGTCTTTCCTATCAAATCTTCTTTTCCCCTTCTATATTATCCTTGGACATCAATTCAGTTAAGTTGGGAATAATACCAAAAAAACATATACTTTTGCCTTATTGTCCTTGTGTCTGTTTATTGGTGCTTGCCCATAATACTCAACCTCATTTGTAGAAAAGGATAGCATAACTTGGAGTCAGATTGTGCCTTGAAAGTGAAAGCACCAATTAACTGGAATTGTAATCGCTCACAGAAGCTCATTCACTATTAACTTTTTGAGCAACCAAAAAAAGGGTAATTACCCTTCATTAATCAACATTCAACCTTTCAAACACCTAAAAACCTAAAAGCCTTTGAGGAGTGGTTGCAAGCGAGGTCAGTGGTGGTCTATGACAACTATGAAAATAAGAGAAAATCGGCGAAGCGGGTGGTGAGGAGAGCAAAAAGGGGCGCTGATAGCAGGTGAGGTAGACTAATGGTCTAGTGAGTATATGGCACTTGAAAGGGATTTGAAAAGGATTAATTATATATTCGTTAAATAAGATTTACGAGCGACCAGGGTTAGCCCCGAAACTAGTGAACAGTTTGGTGGGCTTTCACCGCTGATGAGAACTTACAAATGGTGACTGAGCCACGAACCCGCTAAGAAGCAGTCCTTTGGCTATGAAAGTCACAAAGAGTTAAATGAAAGAATTCTGACCCAAAAATCAGACGAGAGCGTTAACACTCAACATTAAATCCCGGAAAATTGATCACAGAGTTGTTTACTGGCTTCACTTTATTGGTAGTTGGATGTACTTAACGTAGCTAAATGGTGCGGAAGAGGAGGTGTTGGCCAGTGGCTCTGGAGTGCCGGGGTTAACGACGTCCTCAATATGGAGGTAGTCAGAAGAATTGTGACGCTAATGCAAGCGCGTCAGGCAAGGACCGAGAGGAAGGAGTTGCAGGTTCACAGCTATATCGTTGCTGCTGGGATTTTATAGTAATTAAGTATTGAAGATGCCTAACTCTAAAATAATAACACTACACAATTAATGTTAAAATCCTCAGAATGTGTGGTGATGCACTGCACAGTTAAAAGTAGCGTGTGAGCAGCTGATGTGGAACTGAAAACGCGGAAGATCTTAGACGGTTGGCTCTCCTTGACTTTTGTGCCGAAAACAGCTTTGGTTTTCTGCGAGTTGAAATTTTGAATGTGGTATTATGAACATTGTAATGTTCTCTGAAAATTTCAGTAAGAGGGTGTTACTGCAGCCTGCAAGCGGACATCTTGGCAGGCTTTGTTTACCTTTGCAAGCTCTGCAACATCCGTTTCAAGAATGCAACTGGAGTTGCAACGCTAAATGCCAAAAATTTATTGTGTTTTTGCGTATTGTACTATTTGTGAAAACTAGACAGCCATTGATATTTTGTTTATTAGACATCTAATACAAAGACTTTCATGATGCATCGCCATTCCTTTCATTTGTTCCATTCATGATCATTCATTTACTCGTTCCATTCATCCAATTGGCACTACCAATGGTCTGTAAGTGCCTGATTACTTTTCATCAATGTCCGTTGACGTGTTGCTAATTGTTTGCTACTTACTACGTATTTATTACTCTATATTTGATAGAATGTACATTGGCACCGTTGCCTCTAAAACTACAATTTCAATTTAACTACTAATTTATTTACTTTGCTGTTATACAATTATTGACATATCTACACAGCTAAAGTTAATGTGGTAGTAGGGCCAATATCAAGACTATTATATTAGCCTCTACAGACTATTGTGCAATTCTTTGGGGAAAAAAATGTTCTGGAAAGAGATGAATTGATTTGGGCCTCATTTCTGCCAGAGGAAAGAGGTGAGAAGATGTAAGGGCTCGCGAAGTCGAGTCCTGCATTGCTCTCCCTCACAACAATTAACATGAAATTCACACTCTGTAAAATATTGTACTATTTTTAAGATGAATGTATTATATGTTATACCATTGTATTAATTTCCATTGGAAATGTGTCATAGATGCAGTTTTTCTCCGGCGGTGGGAATTCCTCCGCAATGCCAGACGCCACCCAATTAGAACCTAGCCGGCAACAAGGATCTGGGAATGCTAAGTCCTCGATCAAAGGAAAGTCTTAATTAAGCATTGTATAACACTTTTGTTTGCAACAAAAATATCAATTACTGACAAGTAGACACAAATTAGTACCAGCCTGGTATAGGTGTAAAGGAACAAACCATAATTATTAATTAACTCGTAACGTAAAACAACACAACTGGCACCTCTTGCGTGGCCATCGGTGGTGCACTCACAGGCAGGACCGCCCTCGTCTGGTGTGCCGCTTCACTATTGCGCTTAACGCTACCAGACAAGGTAATAGTTACAGTGCTCTCTTATAGCATGAATGTTGACAATGCGATGTCGCAGACAAGTTTAAGGTTGTAAAATATTTACGATTTCACTTAATTATAAGTTTGACTTCAACAAAACTGTAAGTAAAGTGTCCCCTTTCTGTTTATCCCTGTAGGCTCATCTGCGGTGGGAATTCTCAAGCACCCTCGCTCTCTCTCTCTCTCCTGTCGAGCCTTGAAAATCACCATG
This sequence comes from Gammarus roeselii, assembly GCA_016164225.1. Lineage (NCBI taxonomy): Eukaryota > Metazoa > Arthropoda > Malacostraca > Amphipoda > Gammaridae > Gammarus > Gammarus roeselii. Next base: position 4,902 of record SDVV010002202.1, on the reverse strand, counting down.
ACTGGAAACGGACCTTGCAGTCAGACAGGAGACTCTTTTTGATACACTGACGTTGTCCTAATTTAGGTAGTGTCCAATGTCTATAATGTTCTAGCAGCCGTAAATTAAGCTGCAATTAATGATGAGTAATTTTAAAGTAATTCCGTACTGTTCACACCTTGTTTCCATCTATTAACTATCATGTCTCATGCTATGAACGAACAATACTTTGCTTTGTTTCTTTTGGGATATATATCAAGTCAAATAACTCTCCATTACCCCTCCAGGTCAAGCGTTATGTAATTCTTAGGTTAGAAACTCAGAACAACCACTCTACACCCACAATAGAGATTATAAAGAGGTTAGACCCGGAAGGAGGAGTAGGTGGTGAATTTGATTTAATTTGGGCCTCTTTTCCATCGGAGCCTCAACGCGAGTCATCGCAGGCTGCCTCGCAGGGCAAAAGTAGGTGGTGAAAGGTGAAAACGGCCAATTGTTGTTGGAAAGTGGTGACCTACGGAGAAGGTGGGCTTTGTATTTTCATCAGTTGTCAACAGTGCCGAGAATGTCAAAGGAACCGATATTGATGCTGTGAGTGGTGGTGCATGGATACCGGTTCTAGGGACTGAGACTTGCTGCAGACATTACTAAGAAATAGGTGCAGGAGGCGGTAGAAGTCATGAGAGCAGTGAATACCCCTACTTTGTACGGCGATATGACTGAACGCCTGAAAACGAGTGGCGTAACTAACGTCGAATGGCTGTTGAAGCTAATGAATGTCTTGTGTGTTGGGCGTGGTGGCGGTTGAGGGACGCAGTGTTTACATTTTTCAGCTATATATGGGCACAGAAGACGAAAATGAATGCTGCAACTCAAGATGTATAAGTTTCTTATGTGTTGTCGGTAAGTTGTACGGAAGAGTCCTGAACAAAAGGATCAGAGGGTGTGCCGATCACATTTTTATGATGAGACAAGTCTGTGAAAAGTACCCTGAGAAGGGAAAGGATGAGTTCTGGGACTTCATGGATCTGGTAAAGACATACGACAAAGAAACGCTGTGGAAGGTGTAAAGTATGGATGGACTTGGCGGAAATCTATTGAAAGCGGTTCAGAGTTTCTATGCAGGCCTGGAGAGTTGTTGGGAGAAGTTCAGTGTTTTAAGTATCTGAGCTCACATGTGGAGAAGACTGAACTAGTGGAATTTGAGGTGAAGTCGTGAGTGAAGGAGGGGTGTAAAGTGCTGGGTGCACTGAAGAATGTGACGAGCTGCAGGACGTTGGGAATGGAAGCAAAGGGCTGTACGAGGGTGTCGTTGTCCCCACTGTGCTATACGGAGCTGAGACTTGGGGGTGAGAGCAGAGGAGAGAAGAAGGTTGATTGTTTTCGGGATGAAATGCTTGACAAACATGGCTGGAATGTCGCTGAGGGACAGGTTCACTAACGACGTGGTTCGAATCAGAACGGGGATGGTGAAGATGTTGGAAGACCGAGTGGATTCGCGCGTTCTGATATGGTTCGGGCACATGGCGAAGATGGATGAAGGGAAATTGGTAAAAAAGGTGATGAAGGGAAGGTCAGTGGTCGCCGGCCTTGAGCTACACAGAAGTTTGGGTAGATGGATGGTGTACAGCAGGCGTTAGGAAGGAGAGACTTGAATGTGGAAGAAGCGAGAGAGCGTGCAATGAACAGGCGTAAGTGGAGAATGGGGAGAATGGTTAATTTTTGACGCTGCTCTGATGTACTTTCTTGCCCTACGTATCACGTTTTCGGGATGGTCGTGGGGGGGGGGGGGGGCGGCCATCAAGATGCGGCGGGAGTAAATCAGTGAAAACTGTCGGGCCCTGCTGCTGACAACGGATCCAACACTCAGAGTGTGTGTTGCGGGGGTACCGGCCGGACCGTTTAGCGCAAAAGGGCCAAGTTGTGTGAGTGCAAGCGTATGAAGTGCGCCTTGCCGTCGGCCACCCCCCTTTCTGGGTGATTAGGCTTAGTGTCTGTATCTGTATCCAAATGGAGAATTGTTGTAAAAAGTTCAGTGTTTCAAGTATCTGAGCTCCCATGTAGAGAAGACTGAACTAGTGGAAACTGAGGTGAAGTCGCGAGTGAAGGAAGAGTGTGTAGTGCTGGGTGCACTGAAGAGTGTAATGAGCTGCAGGACGTTGAGGATGGAATCAAAGAGAGGGTTTTATGAGGGTGTCTTTGTCCCAACTGTGCTTTACGGAACTGAGACTTGGGGGGTGAGAGCAGAGGAGAGAAGAAGGTTGAAAGTTTTCGAGATGAAATGGTGAGGATGGATTAAGGGAGATTGGTAAAAAGGTGATGAAGGCGGATGTGAGTGGCCGTAGACCTAGAGGTAGACCAAAGTTTGGGTGGACGGATGGTGTGAAGCAGGTGTTAGGAAGAGACTTGAATGTGGAGGTAGCTGGAGAGCGTGCAGTGAACAGGCGTGAGTGGAGAATGGTTGATTTTTGACGCTGCCCTGATGTGCTTGCCCGCCTTTGGCGTCTCGTTGAGAAACCGGATGGCCGTGGGTTGGGTGGCGGGGGTAAATCAGCCACGCTGTCGTGCCCTGCTGCTACACGGACCACGGACCGCACTCGTGCCCCTGTGTGTGTAGTGAGGTTTCCGACCGGACTCTTTAGCGCAAAAGGGATAAGTTGTGTGAGTGTGTGTGATGCGCCTTGCCATCGGCCACCCCCCATCCTAGGGGATTTGGCCTAGTGTCTGTATCTGTAGGCTTGGCTAGGAAGATTCTTCACCGCAGGAAATTCTGAATGAAGAATACCAAGTGACCACGGATTTGCATCTGATGGGTCTCTCGGAGAATGCCACAGCGTTGAGTTGTATCGCATGCCTTTTGAAGTTGAAAGAAAACTGTGTTATTTGCGGTCCAAGGCACCTTGAAAATCAGTCGCAGTACGTAGTAATGCGTCCTGCGCTGATAGCATCTTTCTAAACCCAAATTGTAACCGGGAGAGTGAGTTTGCCTTTTAGTGTCGAGTCAGACGGGCATTCACGATCTTCTCCAGGACCTTCGCTACAAACGTGGCGAGGGCGCTAACTGGATAATTCACTAGAAGGCTTGCCAAGATTAAGAAAGACGAGATGATATACGCGAATTGATTTTTGGCCTGTTTAGCAAGGGAATTTGTGCGCTCGTTGCCTCTTATTCCTACGTGCCCATAGATCCAGCAGAATTCTATCGCTCGATCAGTTTCGGACATAGTGAATAGGTCGTGCGGCATTTTACGAAGTGCAGGGTGTTCATAGAGCAGATTTTTCAGCTGAGTGACTTCGCTTAGACGGTCCGAGAATGCGACGTACATGTGGAGGTGGTCAGTTTCGGCAATACAGATGGCTAGTTCAAGTGCGTACAGCTCTGCAGAGAATACAAAGGCCTCTCGGGGTAGGGTTGCCCAACATGTGGTCTCTCCGCAGACGGCGGCGGCTCCCACTCCGTCTGCTGTTTTGGTGCCGTCGGCGTATGTATGGCGGTGCTCCGAGTATTACTCCTCAAGTAGTCTTGAAAATTCTCGGCGGTACGTGTTTATTGGAGTAGTTTCTTTAGGGTACACTTGCAATTCTAGGTTGACCAGCGGTGGGCTGGTCATCCCCGTTGGTGTAATGATTTGAAAAAATTCGATTGGATAATGAAGGCTGGATAGCCTTGCGATTGATGTTGAGCGAGGTTAGTAGGTTGTCCACGCGTATGGAAAAAGGTCGGCATATTTACTTCTTTGCCGTAAATAGGCGTTTTTCGGAGATGTTTGTGACGTCGCCGAGTGCTGGGTTGTTGATAATTCTTCTAGTCTTGAAATAGTATTGTAGCGAGAGTTAGTCTCGCTGGAACGGTAGTGGACGCTCGTTAGCTAGCACGTTGAGGGACTCGATGGGAGTGGAACGCGTTGGTTGTGATACGCAAAGCATTGTGGACGATTATCGAGAGTGGTTCTGGTGGCTGATCCGTAAGCAGCGACTCCGTAGTCAATGCGCGAGCGTATTATTGCTCTGAACAACATCATACCGGTGTCCATGTCGGCACCGAATTTCAGCAATGTTACCGATAGAATAGGTCCTGATGGCTGTTTAAAGCGAGTCACCAGGGCTGCAATGTGAGGTCGCCATGTAAGTTTAGGGTCCCACATGATGCCCAGGAATTGTATAGATTCTTCGTTTACTAGAGATGTGTTATGCAGCATTAGGTCTGGTTTCGGATGTAAGCCGGGTACAAGGGTAAAGTGCATGCTTTTAGTTTTAGATGGCGAGAATCGGAATCCGTTTAAGGACGCCCAGTTTTCGACTAGGTTTAGACATTTCTGGAGTTCATGTTGAATCGTTAGAAGGCTTGAGTGCCTGTAGCTTATTTGTAGATCATCCACGTATAGTGAAGACAGGAGTCTTCCATCACGCGGAAGAATGTCGGCTAGCTGGTCTATTGTGAGGATAAAAAGAGTGACGCTGAGGACGCTTCCCTGGGTGACTCCCATTTCTTGAAGATACTGTGAAATTGCTTTCATTCAAGCATTCAACGTAATTACTTGCCCATGAGCCATAGGGTTGAAAAACAATAAAAACCGTGATACTGATTTTTACTTTGGATCAGTGCAATAATTAATTCAATTATATCAAATTAAATTAAATTAAATGCATCAGCCACCGGTTGTCCTATACAATCCTAGTGTGGCTGTGCATGCAAATGAAAATTGACAATTATACATCCATAACACAACCTATCATTTGTGGCTGAAAATTGGCCTGAAATATTAATAAATATAAATAGGTCAACATGTCAAAAATTTATGTCTTGGTTTTCTCCTGTGTTCTCTCGGCTGAGGAGTTGCTCCATTTGACAGGAGAATGGTGATGGAGCCTTTCTGATCCACAGACGGCACGAGAGTGAAGTACTGCATCGAGCTAAAGCGG
>SDVV010002201.1:0-23545 GCA_016164225.1 Gammarus roeselii | reverse complement strand
ATATTATTAGTATTATACTTTTTTAGCTGAAGGTGAGGAATTCAAACCTGATTTTCAATTAAATGTACTGATTATACCCACTACGCACGTTTCGCTATACTTTTAGTTCATCAGGTGGGAGTGACAAAATTTTCAAAGGTCTTCAATATTTCGAAAGAAATTCGCTATTTAAACTAGAAGGTGGTATCTAGTTTACAATTTTGGTTTTCAAGAAAATAATTAATCACAATACAAATGCCATGCAATAAAAATCAGTTCGAGAGCGTCGTCTTCTCGCGGAAATCCCATGCAGAGAGAGATGAACGGCAGGAGTCTGTTGCAATCCGGTAGAGGGAGCTTACAATCTCCCTGTAGTGAAGGAGTAAACTGCATAAGACGGACCTGCAGAACGTGAACAGTTGCATAGGTAGACCGCTTGAAGATCAAAATGTTTATGAGCCTCATGAGATGCGTAACCGAAGAGAGGCGCATAGCTGTCATCCACCGAAGTCCGGTAAGGGAGCTCACAATATTCTCATGGGTGATAAGTTGAACTCCAGCAGATACACTTGCTAAACACCAAAATCTTAAACCGGTTCACTCTTGAAGTGACGATCAGGACGGTCAGACCTCCATTGATGTTGGGGACTTGTCACCGACCACACTGCTATGTCTTCATTTCCATTTTATTCTTCAAAAGATAACTATAAAATACTATTATTAATATTATTATTAATATTATTATTAATATCATTATTATTAATATTACTTTTTTTTTGTGAAGGGGAGGAATTCAAACAGGATTTTCAATTAAATTTACAGATCATACCCACGACGCACGTTCCGCTATACTTTTAGCTCATCAGATGGGAGTGACGAAATATTCAAAGGTCTTCAATATTTCGAAAGAAATTACGCTATTTAAACTAAGAGTTGGTATCTAGTTTATAATTTTGGTTTCAATAAAATAATTAATTACAAGACAAATGTCATAAAATATAAATCAGTCCGAGAGCGTCGTCTTCTCGCGGAAATCCCATGCAGAGAGAGATGAACGGCAGGAGTTTGTTGCAGTCCGGTAGAGGAAGCTTACAATCTCCCTGTAGTGCAGGAGTGAGCTACAAAAGACGGACCTGCAGAACGTGCACAGTCGCATAGGTAGACCGCTTGAATATCAAGATGTTGATGAGCTTCATGAGATGAGCAGCTGAAGATAGGCGCATAGCTGTCATACACTGAAGTCCGGTGAGGGAGCTTACAATCTCCCCATGGGCAATAAGTTGAACTCCAGCAGATACATTTGCTAAACACCAAACTCTTAAACTGGTTCACGCATGAAGCGACGATCAGGACGGGCAGACCTCCGTTGATGTTGGGCACTTGTCGCCGACCATACTGCCATGTCTATATTTACATGATATTCCCCGTAAGATAGCTATAAAATATTATTATCATTATTACCATTTTTTTGGCTGAAGGTGAGGAATTGGAACAGGATTTTCAATTAAATTTACTGATTATACCCACGACGTATATTTCGCTATACTTTTAGCTCATCGGGTGGGAGTTCCAAAATATTGAAAAGTCTTCAATATTTCGAATGAAATTACCCTGGGTATACAACAATGTGGTATCAAGTTTACAATGTTGGTTCTCAAGAAAATTATTAGTTACAAGACAAATGCCATACCATAAAAATCAGTCCGAGAGCGTCGTCTTCTCGCGGAAATTCCATGCCGAGAGAGATGAACGGCAGGAGTCTGTTGCAGTCCGGTAGTGGGAGCTTACAATCTCCCTTTAGTGAAGGAGTGAACTACAAAAGACGGACCTGTAGAACGTGCGCAGTCGCATAGGTAGACCGCTTGAAGATCAAGATGTTGATGACACTCTTGAGATGAGCAATCGAAGAGAGGTGCACACCTATCATCCACTGAAGTCCGGTGAGGTAGCTTACAATCTCCCTATGGGCGATAAGTTAAACTTCAGCAGATACACTTGCTAAACTTAACAGGTGGTGGTGGTGAGAGGGAGTGCCTTCTTTGGGCTCCCAGAGTTTGTGACCCGTTCGGAGGGTGGTGATTATATTTGTGCAGATGCACTACACAGGTGGTGTATAAGATCCTGATGCACATTTGGAATCTACTTATAGGCTCTGAACAAAAGAGGTACAGATGAAATTCGGTGTTTGTGAGCTGAACTCTTGACACAGGCCACCATGTGAAAATGCCGCGAGGGTAGCGCCTACAGAGCGTGTGACTTGTAAGCAGAAGCACCAACACAGTGAGACATGGCACCAAAAGGCAAGGATGTCAGCAGTGCAGGTGGAGGTGAGAATAACGTATATGTAAATGATGTACTATGTTTTCTAAGAGCAAGAAGAAACGTCATTCCGTTAGACGATTTGGTTGCAATAGCCAAGCCAACATACGGTGCGGAGGCAGCAAAGGAGGCTTTGCAATTGTATGTAAATGTTCAGCCTCAGGCTACAGACACAGCGCCTTCTAGTGGCATAGAGAGACTGTCGTCCCGTCGAGGTGCCTCGACAGCGACTGAGACTGCTTTAAAGACCATACTACGTCTGATGAGTGGAGATGACCCGCGTATTCCGCTATTTGCAGCAGTTGACATTGATAAAGTTCTCTCTGTTGACTTGAGAAATATTGATGCAGCTCATAATATAGCCCAAACCGGTGACGTCAAAATCGAAATGTCGTCTCATACTGAAGCAATTAAGAAGATTCAATAGGCACTAGATGAGGTACTAAGCCTTGCCAAAGTCCCTCGTAGTTGTGACTGCAATGCTGATAGGATATCAAAGATGGAAATATGTATCGCAACAATGCTTGCCGAGAAGAAATCGTCCAGTATCATGGAAGGTATCCATGAACCGATGGCAACTGAAGGCCTTCAGAGTGGTCGTACGTTCGGCAAAGCCGTATCTGCCGTGCCTCATGACAAGTCAGCGCGGCGCACTATGATACCGCGACCAGCTGTTCAACCGGCCTCACCACCATTAACGCAACCATCACTGATACCACAACCACAGACTCAGTTGCCTATTCTTTCGCTCTCGCGGGCACAATCACCATCATTGACATTACTAAGCCCCCTACCGCCACCATCACCACCGACATCACTACTTCAACAACAGCTGAAGGCGGACAACCCACGTAAAACCCAATACAGTGACATGGTACGACAGAAAATATTTTCACAAAGTCGCGACTCAAGCATTAATGATGATGAGCAAACGTTGCCAAGCAATCAGGAGGGATTCATGGATGTTCCGGCAATTAGGAAGAAAAAATCGTCGAAGAAGAACCCTAACGTGAAGATAGGTAATGGGCGTACTTTTCAGGAGAGTTTCGCGACTAATGGCACTGCGAAACTCTTCGTGTCACTACCGTATCCTGGAAGTAGGTTCCCTCTAAGAAGAATGAAGGAACGTGTAAAGCAGCATCTTGGCGAAGAAACATCGTTCAAGTGCAAGAAACGTCTAAGCACAAGAGGGAACACGTCACCCTATGAGATATATGGGGAAGCAAATCTACTGGAGTCCGTGCTCTTTGACGAGAACATTTGGGATGAGAGAACCTGCCTACAGCTTGTCAAGACCAACGTGCTCTTACCGAAAGACTTCGACCTGACAGATGAACAAAGCGAAGCAGATGTTAGAGAACGGATTAGGGAGTTACAGGTAAAGAGTAAGAGGCGCGTAAGGGACCCAGTGCAAGGCGCGGCAGCTATATAATGGAGGTCAATAACGGTAGCAGAACAGAAGTTCGAATTGCCTCTCTGAATTGTTTTGGCTTAGCGGGAAATTGTGAAGCCTATGTCGCAGACCTCTGCAAAACAACTCAGTTAGTAGCTTTGCAGGAGACGTGGCTTCATCCCTGGCAGCTTGATTTACCGTCCTCTCTGGGAGAAAAGATAGCTTCATTCTCAATTTCCTCTGTCGATGAGACGAGGGAAATCAGGGTGGGGAGGCCATATGGGGGTTTGACATTCATTTGACAACAATCTCTGAGACCACATATAAATGCTAGGCAATACGATTTCAATAGAATCCTGGGTCTGAGCGTTACAATTAACGAGACTTCTGTGCTGTTCTTAAATGTTTACTTCCCTGTCAACTCCGGTGAAAATCTGGAGGAATATCTCAGATGCATGGGTGTTCTTGGGGGTATATTGGAGAGTAAGGACGAGCAACAAGTGTGTATTTAGGAGATTTTAATGCCTCACCACACACAAATTGGTTCATTGAGATTGAAGAGCTATTTGCTGAGCATAATGTTGCATTTCAAGACGCAAGGCTGCTGCCACCGGACACGTACACGCATGTGAACCACGGTTCTCATTCCACCTCATGGATCGATCATATTGCTTTGTCCTCGCTGTTATTAGATGCAACACTTTCCTGTCCCTTGCTGCCCGATGTTGCCTGCATGGATCACCGTGTTTTAGGGGTAACTTTGAGTTTAGAGGAAATGCACACTCCTAGACAACCTAACTCTCGCGAGGTTAGGACGATTGATTGGAATTTTGATAATAAGTGACTACTGGACAAATTCTATGCTGAGCTCGATGTCCTTCTTGCAAATATTCCTGATGGGCTTCTCAGAGTGAATGAAGGTGTTGATAACGTATGATTGAATGATCTGTATGGCTGTACGAGACAGTGTGTATTAATTGCAGGACGGCGTGTTTCTGGCAGTAGAAAACCGAGAAAATATAATGTCCCAGGTTAGAATGAACGAGCACGAGAACTGATTTATGCTGTACGAGACGCCGTATTTAATTGGAATATTACTGGAAGGCCTCGGGGAGGTCAACTTGCGGTAGCAATGAGGATAGCAAAGTCACGGTTTCGTAGAGAACTCGCATTCTTGAGAGCGAACAAGCAACAGTTGACTGCGCAGGCTCTTCTAGCAAAATTGCGAGTAGGTAAATGTAAAGATTTCTGGAAAGAAATTCGGTCACTTAGTCCTAAAAAGGAAGCACTTCCACTCGCGGTGGCGGGCGTAACTGGGGAAGCAAGCATTGCAAGGGTCTGGGGAGAGCATTTCCAGCCCATTGCTAATTCTGTTGACACGAAAGAGCACAGAGGTTGGGTGCAAAACGCCCTCTATAATGTTCCTGCTGTTAACGAAATGGTTTCGGTTGCAGAGGTTAGGAGCCTCAGGTTGCAGCTGTTGAAAATGACGACATACCGAGTGAAGTGTTCAAGAATGCTTCCCACAGACTGACTGCAGTGCTTGCTCTCGTCCTTTCGGGCTGCATTCATGTCAAGGAGCTACCAAGAGAGGTAATGCATGTAACTGTGATTACTCTTCTGAAATGTAAAACAAAGGACCCTTCTGAAATAAATAATTATCGCCCCATTGCTATTGCCACCTCAATTTCCAAGGTTCTTGAGCAGGTTATTCTTGCAAGATTGCAAACATTTTTGTCCACCACAAATAGTCAGTTTGGATTCAAAGAGGGCCATGGAACTGAAATGGCGATATTCGCATTGAAACAAACTGTTGAGTATTACAGATGTAGGGACTCGCCTGTTTTTCTGTGTTTTTTAGATGCGAAGAAAACTTTTGATAGAGTAAACCATTGGACTTTGTTCAGAAAGTTAATTGAAAGAGGAGCCCCTCTTCATAGTGTGCACTTGCTTTTTTTTGGTACTGGGAACAGGAATTTTTAGTGCGATGGGGTAGTTCGAAATCGGCCACTTATCATTGTAGAAACGGAATTAGGCCAGGGAGGTCAGATATCGCCCCTGTTGTATAACGTGTACACTGATGAGTTGAATTACCTTCTAAGTAGAGAAAACCAAATGTGTCATGTCGCCAACTGTTGTGTTAACAATCTTAGTTATGCAGATGATATGGTGTTGTTAACACCGACTCTCTCAGCATTGCAAAAGCTTCTCGATGTCTGTAATAAATTTGCTGAACCTCATGATATTGTATATAACACTGCAAAACTGTATGTATGTTAGTTAGACCGAAGGGTCCTAGTTACTACCTATCGACTGAGATTAAACAAGGCGGTGTTGCACTGGATTATGTGGATGAATTTCAATATCTAGGGCACATCATCACAGCAGATTGCACTGACGACAAGGATGTTGCAAAGCAAACAAGGCGGCAAAATGCAGTTGGTAACATGCTGATACAAAAATTCTCGTTTTGCACCAAGGGAAGATAAAATCCAGCTCTTCAAATCTCATTGTTACCGATTTATTGTAATGCACGGTGGAGAAAATACTTTCAATATAGCGTGAGGAAATTGACAGTGAGTTATAATGACACATTTGGACGGCTGATGCAGGTCCCTCGCTCGACGTCAGAGAGCAGGGTTTTTGCTGAAAACCAAACAGATCAAATCAAGGTACTGTTCCGTAGAGCGGCACACAGCCTTATGACTCGAGTTATGAACTCCCCAAATAAATCCTCGTTGCAATCTGCTCTGGTGATGCGCTCGCTGCCTCGTCATTGTTAAGGCGATGGATAGAATAACTATAAGCACAGGCAGAATAGAGTTGTATGCCGTAACTTATTCTTAGTTGTGTGTGGTAATTTTATAATTTTGTTCCCACTGTAACCCTAAAACAAGAGGTCCCAATTGTAATACTATGCCCATGTTGGTTGTCAATAAAGCTTTTATTATTATAAATATTATTATTATAAACACCAAACTCTCAAGCTGGTTCACTCTTAAAGCGACGTTCAGGACAGGCAGACCTCCGTTGATGTTAGGCACTTGTCGCCGACCACACTGCCATGTCTTCAGTTCATGATATTCATCAGAAGATGACTGTATAATATTATTGTCATTATTTATTGTTTTTGACTGAAGGTGAGGAGCTCAAACAGGATTTTCAATGAAATTTAATGATTATACCCACGACGCACGTTCCGCTATACTTTTAGCTCATCAGGTGGGAGTTCCAAAATATTCAAAAGTCTTCAATATTTCGAAAGAAATTACGCTGGGTATACTACAAGGTGGTATCTAGTTTACAATTTTGGTTTTCGAGAAAATAATTAATTACAAGACAAATGCCATATAATAAAAATCAGTCCGAGAGCGTCGTCTTCTCGCGGAAATCCCATGCACAGATAAATGAACGGCAGGAGTCTTTTGCAGTCAGGTAGAGGGAGCTTACAATCTCCCTGTAGTGAAGCAGTGAACTACAAAAGACGGACCTGCAGAACGTGCACAGTCGCAAAGGTAGACCGCTTGAAGATCAAGATGTTTATGAGCCTCATGAGATGAGCAGCCGAAAAGAGGCGCATAGCTGTCATCTACTGAAGTCCGGTGAGGGAGCTTACAATCTCCTTATGGGCGATAAGATGAACTACAGCAGATACACTTTCTAAACACCAAACTCTTAAACTGGTTCATTCCTGAAGCGACGATCAGGACGGGCAGACCTCCGTTGATGTTGGGCACTTGTCGTCGACCACACTGCCTTGTCTTCATTTTTATGATATTTTTCAAAAGATGCTATAAAATATTATTAATATCATTATTATTATTACTAATATTATTATTATTATCATTATTATTATTATTATAATTCTCATCTTTATTAATATTATCATATTTTTTCTTTTTTTCTGAAGGTGAGGAGCTCAAACAGGATTTTCAATTAAATTTACTGATTATACCCACGACGCACGTTCCGCTAGACTTTTAGCTCATCAGGTGGGAGTTCCAAAATATTCAAAAGTCTTCAATATTTCGAAAGAAATTACGCTGGGAATACTACAAGGTGGTATCTAGTTTACAATTTTGGTTTTCGAGAAAATAATTATTAACAAGACAAATGCCATATAATAAAAATCAGTCCGGGAGCGTCGTCTTCTCGCGGAAATCCCATTCAGAGAGAGATGAACGGCAGGAGTCCGTTGCAGTCTGGTAGAGGGAGCTTACAATCTTCCTGTAGTGAAGGAGTGAACTACAAAAGACGGACCTGCAGAACGTGCACAGTCGCATGGGTAGACCGCTTGAAGATCATGATGTTGATGGGCCTCTTGAGATGAGCAGCCGAAGAAAGGCGCATAGCTGTCAGCCACTGGAGTCCGTTGAGGGAGCTTACAATCTCCCTATGGGCGATAAGTTGAACTCCAACAGATGCACTTGCTAAACACCAAACTCTTAAACTGGTTCACTCTTGAAGCGACGATGAGAATGGGCAGACCTCCGTTGATGTTGGGCACTTGTCGTCGACCACACTGCCATGTTTTCGTTTATAATGATATACATCAAAAGATAGCTATAAAATATTAATAATAATAATAATAATATTATTATTATTATTATTATTATTATTATTATAACTGAATTCATCTTAATTGCTGAGTTTTTATTGCTGTTAACTTAAAGTGCTACTTGCTCTTTTTTTTATAGAGCTACTGTGTCAAGAGCTTCTGAATTTTTTTTTACTTGACGATTGCGGATAAATCGTCCTGATTACGCCTGTTGACGAGTGGAAAATTTGTCCATAGCTCTAGTTTCAGTAAATCTGTTGAGTAACGTTCGTCTGTTCTGAATGAAAGGACGATTATTGTCATTACAAATATGATGTTTGCTTGTTATATTTTTTTATAAGAACATCCTTTTTTTTAAGATGACAATTGGCCCGCGTTGCGATGGTTTTAGAGACCGTGTGACGATGATTCCACAAAATCTTTCAATATGGTCATCATACAGTTTGATATTGATTTGTTTTAGCACTAATAACTACACAAAAAATTAATGAAAACCATACATGCCAATCCTATTAAGTAAAGGCCGTGAAAACTATGTGTCCTGTACGGAGTAAGTGATAATTAATTCCACTACAACAACAAATCTTTTTAAAATCGCGCACAAATTAAGGAATATTACGAGCAATTTCAACATCGAAAGGGCTCCCAATATGCAGTGCAACTGAACAACAATAATTTTCCCGTCGTCGTGTATAAAAAAATTCCAGGCATAAGGGATCCTTGGAACGACAAATAGTTTTTTTAGACCTGTATAATAGAACAATAATTGCGTACGGTAAATATGTGAATTCATTTTCTAACATCGCTGTAGCTTTCAGAACTATATTGATTATCCAATTATTATTTCCAAATAATGTTTGATTTAAAAAAACTGAATGATCAACCGTCTAATTAATTACAAACAATAATTCCACCCTCGCTTTTCGAGGTCACTCTTGCTCATTAGCTAGCAATGTAAACAATGATTCGGATGTTACGCTCTCCAATAGAGGCTACTAATAAATGACTCAGTTTACTTGATCTCTTTAAAAGCTTCGAATTGAACTGGCTTCAGCTGGAAGCTGGGTGCAAATGAGCCACATAAATTAGTGTCCCTAACTGACGATAGCTTAACGTTAAGCATAAACAAACAAACACATAATAATTCTTGAATTACTAATTTACGATATTTTGCATTATGAGGGACTTCAGACTGTGACTGGGCAGTCATAGGCAGACTGAATAATCATGACGTCTGTTCATCGTTATCATGAGCACCGTAAGCTGTCAGAAACTGTGATAAAATAACATTTGTATAGACTGATGACATTAGGAAATGTTTGCAAAGCATTAATGCATTATCTGTTTGTATTTTAAATACATGATTTTATTCCTTTTCATTCAGTTTAGTAGCACGCAAAGACATATCATGAATGAACATCAGAAAGCCATTCAGCGTACTACATAAGTCATTCGCCAATGGTTGGACCAAACATGGTGTTGCAGGGATCAAGATTCCCTTGGAGTGGAATGATGCGGGATGTTTCTTCTCTTTAATGTAATTGAATGATCTTATCCAGCGTTGTTGTAGGCTCATTGATACACCATTACAGGTTACATGTAACCTCTACTGTAGTGATGCACACAGAGTGTTAATGTTCCTTTCTATTGTCAGGAGCTGTAAAAATCTGATTGCCTAACCAAGTGATAGGAAATCAAGAGCGAGATTTTGTCGCATGTTTCAGGCTGTCAATGAACGGCAGGAATAACACAACAGGGATCCTCCAATGACGACGCAAACGGCAGACTACACAATAAAACATTATCAAGGCAAAAGACAGTAATAACACACTAGTAATGAGGCATCAAACAACAGTAACGAGGTATGAGGGATCAGTAACGAGGTATGAAATAACAGTTTTAGGTGTCATGAGGCAGAAGCAAAGAGGCTGGTGCTGCAGCAATCAATATGAGTCAACATGCAAGATTAAGAACATAGTAATCAATATACATTGACCAGAAAGATGTACAAGCCACACGCTGCCGAGAGCCGTAGTAAAGGATATATGACGGCACGAGTTGAACATATATGAGTGTAATAATTCTTCAATAGTCAAACATTAGTAATACTGCAGCAGAAACCAACGTGCGATGAAATCGTTAGTTATCCGGCAGCAGAAAATAACTATTTGTAATGAGGTAGTAGATGAAATCATCGGTAATCTATTATCTTGAAACCTCATCTGCGATCTGCCCGCAGAAATCAATCTGATCAAAACTTCGGAACTTATATTAGCAAACCAGCATCAGGCTCTCCCCTCCTCAGCCACATCCCCCGCTCCGACCGATGGGATACAAAAGTTGGCACTTTTTAGCGCTCCATGATTACTTTGAGACAACTTTAGGCAAAGTCTGCTATTAAGATGACGCCACCCAAGATTTCATGCCGAGGTTTCTGCGCCGTTGCATTAGTTTGTTCAGCAATTGCCCGGAGAATTAGTAATAATGTTCACAGAAAATGTGGACGAACAAGAACATCTCTGATGAAGTTGTCTCTGGGTGCAACAATTTTCATCGAACACGAATTACGACGGCACAAGTTATCACCTAACTCGCTTTGGTTGTGTGATGTGGCGACTATTTTAACATTCTCTCCAGTTGTTACATGAGCTGTGGCTGCTTATGAAAAAAATAATCAAATCGAATAGCAGCACATAGGTAAAATAAGAACCTAACGTTAAGGGCAACACATAGTAAATGAGCACCTATCATTCGCACAACACTATGCAATACACACACATACACACGCGCACTCACACATACCCTCACACACACAAACACACATACACACCCTCACACACACCCTCACACCACCCTCACACACACCCTCACACACACCCTCACACACACCCTCACACACACCCTCACACACACCCTCACACACACATACATACACACATACACAAACACACTCACACACACACACAAATACACACACACACACATACACACACGCTTACACACCCACACGCACACACACATTATCCACACCCATATACTCTCTCGCCCTCACAAACATTCACAAAGAATAAGAGAAAAAAAAAATATTGTATTGAGTTTAGGAATTATTTACAGGGATTAACTTAGGAATTTCAAGACATAAGAACTAAATGAAAAAAAATGGTTACAAATTACTTGACTAACTACGTTGTTTCCCTAACGTATTGAAATATATAAGCACTAGAATGATATTAACACTTAGTATTTACGTCTCCACAGAAACGCATTCAAATAAATATAGGAATAAACCCACTTCTATTATACACATAGGGCGGCATAGTAGCGGAAAAACGTTCATGGATAGTTCATTACATAGAATAATGTTTTCCCACTTGGAATTCTACCGAATATGTATTCCTGGTGTTATATCATATCCTGACATAGCATCTCAATTAATTCTTATAATAAAATGTTGACTAAGTTTGTATACAAAGTATTTGCTGCCATCGGCGAGATTAATCGTTCCCTCTCTCTACCAAACTGCCCAAAGACACTAGACTTTTCTTACAGAACTGCATATTAACATCTATCACAACGGCCCGTTGCCTTGGTTACTACCCTGTCTTCTTACAAAATTGCATATTAACATCTATCACAACGGCCCCGTTGCCTTGGTTACCACCGTCTCATCAGAAATGTTTACACTGGCTAGCTACATCTGGAAACCTGTCACCACCGGTGTTTCCTCGCACTCTGATTTAAATATACGAGTCAACCGGGTTCGGCGAAAGCTCAGACAAAAAATCTGATACGTGAGCTAGAAAACCGCTAAGGCGGTAATACAGCTATCTGATGCGTCAGCAAGAGTCCCACTTAGCCGGCAACAGTTTCCACCAGTTGCCTCAGCAAAGGCACTGCTCAGCCGGCAACAGTTGCCATCTGTTAGGTCAGCATTAGTAGCTACCGCTCATCCGCCAGGAGTTGTCAACTTTTGCCGGTGCTCTTTCTACTGAAAAGGTAAACAGAATGCCAGTACGCAAAGTAACATTGTGATTGAAAATTGGAATCGCAACAAATGTATGATCTTCCGGCATGACCCCCGAGAAGAAAATGAGCGAAATATATTTTAATCAAGTTTGGTCTTCTATCCAGCTACGAAATTAGATTAGACCGCCTCCAGACGGTAAGGATTGCCACTGGGCCAGCGTCGACTGGCTGTGATCTTTGCCAGAAAGTTAAGTGATCATGAAGAATGAACCTTGTTTAATACTTTTAGGGTCAACAGCTGTGCAGGGCAGCGTTTGTGCGGGAGGGAAATTGGATTTTGAATAATTAAAAAAATGGTTCCTGCTAAAAGGGCATAGATAGTAAATACTGTTGGGTACTTAATCCAACTTAGTGTCACAAATTGTACAATTATTATTTTTTGTGATTATCAACTATTTTTTTCGTTATCGCTATTGTACTTAGAATAGAAACGTAATTTTACATCCACACAGTTCTTTTACATCCACACAGTTTTCCATAGATATCATATGAAACAAAACTCTCCCGTTTTTATCATGATCGGTAACATTTGCTGGCCAGCATAAATATATTCGTACAGGAGCATTCTACTCAAATTAACGTTCCGAATTAAAGCCCTTAAACGGGAGTTAGGAAATTTACCATTATCGGTTGAATTTTCCTCCAACAGTCGTGATGATATCGCACTCAGCGGCCCCAAGAGAGAGACGCTGAGGGACGGGGGGGGGGGGCAAACAGCCTATGGTAATGGATAGTCGGGCAGTTTACAAATGCAGCCTGACGACACGATCTCCGGAGAGATAGATCCACTCAGACGAGAGGAGTATTTCGTGTGACCTGGGGGAGGATGATAAGCCTCTAATGGTTTTCATCTCGAGTAATATTCACAGCAACAAGAGACATTAATCGGATGAGTTGGCTTTTTAATTATGGTTGTGATACGTGTTTCGACTCAGATAATTTTTAATTATGATATCATATCAGACACCATCTTAATTTTCATTACCCTACTGCTCAGATTATGTTTGAATAAAGAATTGGTTTCGCAGTGCAACTAGTTCGCTCTGTTAAAGGCGATTCTTTGGGCCTTGTTCATGGCAACAATGAGACCCATGTAGCATAGGAATATTCGTGCCCTCTTCAAATGTAGCATTTTGGATGCCGTTAGATTGAATGCTTTTGGATCATAGATGACTATAGGTCAAGGAACAATATTGAAGCGTATGATGGATGAAAACAATTTGGAACCCCTACTAATGAAAACATTTGGGACCCTATGTGATGAGAATATTTCCCCCGCGTTTTCTGTCTTTTCCCACTTTGCCTTACGGAAGGCACTGAATGAATGTCAACTTTTACAAGATAATTGACTGTAAAAGAAGTATAAAATAAGGATCGTGAACTTTCAACGGGACTCGTGATATGCGCAACGAAAATTATTTCAGTGAGAACACACCAATTTGTATTCTAACTCTCAAACTCTGTGGACAACGCAAGCATGAATGGCAACCCTGTTGGAAGTGTTTCAACCCTGAAAGCATAACCATCTTATAAAGCTTGTACAACACAGCAGCGTATGTTACAGCGAACAGTAACGGGTAAGAAAAGCAAGACCAGCAAACTACTGTCTTCGTTAGTCATGTACTTCACGCAGCACTGGAGTGCAAAAGGATCGTAAAGAGGAACTCATAGATGCTCGTTATTGAAGAACATTTTTGGGAACCGCCCGTGAAAGTTCTTAAAACTCAGCGGTTTGAACTTTCGTTGGAAATATTGCTTAAATGCCTCTTGACAACGCGGAAATTTATTGCTTATATTTTCTCGTAATAATTTTCGAAAAATGTCGTATCATTTCAGTAATTGTAGAGGATTTCCAATTAAACTATTCACGATGAAGAAAAGTGTTCCATCAGTAGGAGCAAAGGTCAAAGGTTCGATCCTAGCGGTACTTTTATACGAAGATGACTGACTAATGACTGTTTATCCCAATTCAGACAATGTTTTCTATTGGGAAGATACGTTTTTATCAAACGCTTGTCATTAGAACTAACTCCAAAATTCAATAACTTCTTTACCAAAATATCATGATTCACACAATCAAATCCTAATCTGAGGTCCATAAAAGTTGCAACAGTGACTTTCCCACTGTAAACCCCATCGAAAACATCTCAAATAAAATGTAATACGTAAAGCAAGTTTAGTATCCTTGATAGTCCTGGAAGCCACATGGATTATGTGTGTTTAGGTTATTTGATACAAAATAAGTATATAATCCAGCATAATAACAAAATAAATATATGTGTTCGTGACGAGCAGGACTGATATTGAACGACAATTTTTTGTCGGTTTTACTTCTATATTTATGAGTTGGACTATTTGTTTACGATTATGAGCGTATCAGGAAATAATGTCATACAAAAGAGACTCATTGATAAGTTGAATCGAGGGAGTCACAATAATTCCACACATTTATCTAATTACTTTGATATAAATTTGACCCCATTAAGTGCTGTTACTATTCATTAAATCATTTATGATAGCTTTTATTTCTTTTCTGGTCCGCGCGTCGGAAGATAGGCGGTTCTGGATTGCAATATATGAACAGCTGTCAAAAATAATGTTGTTAAAATCGATTGTGATGACTTAATCGATTTTCAATGATGACCTAATTATCGCTAATTGTTGAAGCGATGCATGGGAATGACAGCTACAAGAAAGACAACAGAGTCTTACGATTTATATTCTGGCAATTCCATTAGACGGGCTTGGCGACGATTGGGCCTCGAAATTCATCGTGTTGTTACTTGGTCCGCCTGTTATCCCCGTTCAGATACCTTGGCACCTCACTCGCATTTGAAAGGCGCTGCATTGAGAACTTCGGACAGTTTTGTACGTCAGATAAACAAAGGTGACACCGGGAACTGGAATTGAATGAGTTATCTGTGATATATATTTTGCTAATTTTCTTCGATTGATAAGGATGTATCATGAGCATGAAGTTGAAATTAACCAAGGAACTGTTATTGAAACAAATACCGATAGACAACATTGTAATTTTATGCAGTATGCTATTAAATGCACGTCACGGTTGCCAATACAAGTGGGAGTCCCAGGCGCATCATGTAAGAAGAACACTACTAAAGCAATGTTGGTCGTGATGTCAATTAACATTTTGATCCATGTCAACTGTTACGGGGTGTCGTTATGCCTTTAAAGAAAATACTCTATTAGGCTTATGTATGATAGCATTCGCTATTTCAATTTATACAGATTGTGGAATGCATGCCGCGAAAGTGTATTAAATTTAACGTGTACGTAATCTTCGTGATTCTTGAAAACGTAGATGCAACGTCATTTAACAGTGGGCCCGGCCACTGTAGAACAGTATATGACAAGGAGCTTAGGCACCTCCCTCCTCTGTGTCAGCCTAACTTTGCCACTCTCATAATTAGGGAGAAACGTGCTGTATGTCTGCCTGTTTAAGGTCATGCTGTTATGCATCCTTTTATGTTCAACTGTTCCACCCGACGTCAACCTTTCTCATTTTCAAACACTAACATCTTGTGTCCTGCTGCAAATCATTATGCTCAGAACATCCATCACGAAAATGCAATTATAGGCAACGTTATCGTTTGAAATGGGGGAAAAATTAGGGTCGCTTACGGAGTGTCATCATTGTAAATGAAGCAATCACTTTCTATTTGATAATGCTTAGCATATCTTTTGAGTCCTAAAATTAAATGTTCTATGACTATTTTTCCCATGAGCAATCAATATTGAGCCCGGTAAAACATGTATACAGATCACCTTGCTTACATTAAACCGAAATCCAGCACAGTGGCTACATGCTGTCCTACGACAGAGACGGGATATCACATACAAACACATGCACATTCTCAAACAACAAATAAACAGACAGGCATCCCACGCTCGAGGCTTGCAATGCTGTCTATTTTGGTTGTCGGTTTGAGTCGTGCTATTGCGCAACATTGTGGCGGTTGGGTCGGTGAGGCCTAGACTGGGGCAACAGCATAAGGCAGTCGAGGCTATACCTACCGGAACACATATTGACTGAACAATTCTGTCATTCAGGCGACCACCAACTACCAATTTATTTATGCAGTTCAAGACACACACTGTTAGCGAAACATGAAAGGTTTCTTCAACACAGCGAGGACGTGACAGAAGACCAACAGATGGCAATGCTGGATATGGAGTGTTCAATTTCCTATTATTATTTAATACTGAACACTCAACGAATGTTCCTACTCGATTATATGAACACTCACATTTGTAGGTATTATGGAGGAAGGGAAATAAAGTACACTATTCCTTAGAAGTTCTTTCAACAGTTCAATTGATTAGCTGTCGCTCAAATGATAGTAGCCTGTTTCAAACAATTGTTTCACAAAGGGAATTCCCCCAGAACGGACAATAATGGAATGTTTGTGTAAACGAATACAGAATTTCTGACATTCTTCACTTGTTCCTTGATCCGTTTTTATAATTTGCGAATCTATTGGAATGTTTTCCGCGTTCATAAATCAAATATATTTTCATCTAGGAATGTGTATACATGAATATATGTTTTCCAATTGTTTGGCGATATTGAATAAAACTATAACACACTTAATCAGTTCGCTTGCGTGTCAGGCATGGGTGCTGCTTGAAAATTGTAATGTGGCTTGTTACCTTACATTATATTTTTGAAATACGTTTTCTAGATATATCAAGACAATTTTTACCGTAGAAAACTAATATCAGTTCTTTGTGATCCATATTCCCTCCATCGTGAATGTTTTTCAAAAAAATTACTTGCAATTGTTATGATAAGAATTTCTGAAAGATAATTATACAAGATAAAACGCATTGCAAAACAACCACACGCGTACACGGGGAACAACGTCTCATGACACACTGAAATGTTATATCCATGTTTTCTAGAGACTTTTATGCCATTTTTTTAGGAACGTTCATTACACTAAGTTTCTTAAAACATTCAAGTAAGATTTCCCAAAATACATTCTTTTGTAACTAGCCTTTGGCACGCCCGCACAAGACTGACGAGGACAGTAGTTTGCCGGGCTTGTCTCTCTTTCATGTTACTGTTCGTTGTAACATAAACGCGCTGTGTTGTTCAAACTTTACGAGACGGTTATGCTTTCAAGGTTGAAATGCCCCAACAGGCTTCTTATTCTTGCGTACGTGGTCTACACAGTTGGTGAGCTTGTATACAAAATGGTGTGTCCTCAGTAAAAGTTTTTATCATTGCCAGTCTCACGCATCCTGTTTAAAATGTTGGAAACTTTTACTATTTTTTACAGAAGATATTTCGTGAAAAGATGACATTTATGTAGTGGGATGAGCATAGAAGTGTATCGCTCGTCTTCTGAACAACAGGCGGGGCGAGGCAGAAAGCGTGTGGCAAAGGACTTCATCTAACAGGGCCCCAAGATGTTTCATCTAACGAGGTTCCAAATGTCTTCATCTAACAGGGCCCCAAGATGTTTCATCGAACGAGGTTCCAAATGTCTTCGTCTAACAGGGCCCCAAGATGTTCCATCCAACGAGGTTCCAAATGTCGTCGTCAAACAGGGCCCTAAGATGTTCTATCTAACGAGGTTCCAAATTTCTTCATCTAACAGAGCCCCAAGATGTTTCATCTTACGAGGTTCCAAATGTCTTCATCTAACAGGGCTCCAAAATGTTTCATCTAACGAGGTTCCAAATGTCTTCATCCAACAGGGCCCGAAGATGTTTCATCTAACGAGGTTCCAAATGATTTCATCTAACAGGGCCCCAAGATGTTTTATCTAACGAGGCTCCAAATGATTTCATCTAACTGGGCCCCAAGATGTTTCATCTAACGAGGTTCCAAATGATTTTATCAAACAGGGCCCCAAGATGTTTCATCTAACGAGGTTCCAAATAATTTCATCTAACAGGACCCCAAGATGTTTTATCTAA
This sequence comes from Gammarus roeselii, assembly GCA_016164225.1. NCBI lineage: Eukaryota > Metazoa > Arthropoda > Malacostraca > Amphipoda > Gammaridae > Gammarus > Gammarus roeselii. Next base: position 5,324 of record SDVV010002201.1, on the reverse strand, counting down.
CGAGGTTCCAAATGATTTCATCTAACAGGGCCCCAAGATGTTTTATCTAACGAGGCTCCAAATGATTTCCTCTAACAGGGCCCCAAGATGTTTCATCTAACGAGGTTCCAAATGTTTTCATCAAACATAGGCCTGAATGTTATCCTCCAACCGATCGTCATCAAAGGGGCTGAAGCGTTCTACTCTAACGGGGCTAAAAATGATTTCTTCTGAAAAGGTGAAAGGCGGGACTGTTCCCAGGTAACAAGGTATTAATTGTTCATATGAACAGGATCAAAATTATGCTAATAACAAAGCGAAGAAGTTCGAGAAGCACTTCGAAACCAACACTTTATTCCCAACTCTAGCTGGCTCATTCCGTGTGATGTCATCTAAAACACACCTAAAGAGTACAGCAGGAAATAACAAATGAATAAATAATAGCTGAACAGCAACTAATCGTATTAGAGCCGTTTAGATCGAGTGTCACTTATCAATTCATCATTAAATATTATTCAAATTTCAACACGTATTTTAACCACAATTTGCAATCCAACTCTTCCGAATTATTTCTCTTCTCATTGCTATCATCACCCGATACGAAAACCTATAAAGCCGAATCCTCCTCCTCCAGGTCTCACCAGATACACCTTGCCAGAGTGGAGTTCTCTCCCAGAGGTCTTGTCGTCTACAGCTGCATTTGTTATCTACCCAGCTATCCATCATTTGCCCAGCCCACCATCATTCAACGAACCCTCTCGAGTGCAAATTCATTACGGCAGTTGGGTGAAATTCCAACCGTTAATGTTAAATTCTTTACCTCATGTTTAATAGTTTCAATTCTGAATGAAAAGTTAGAGTAGAACACTTCTGTAGCAATATATTTACAGTCGAAAAAAATGTTCGTCGACCATGATGAAAAAAAAATGCGCTCACCGGAGCTTTGTCTCTTCTGTCCTTTTTTGGAAACCTGAGTGGTAATTAGGTATACTAAAAGAGTAATAAATTATTTTCCAAAACAATTAAAATTACGGTCAGATTTTACCAGAAGACAAGTCTGGGAGAAGTAACTTGCGAAGGGAAAAGATGGGTTTCGGGTCATCGTGGATCTGGAAAAGGTCCACGATAGGATCGGCAAGGGAGCGCTGTGGAGGGTGTTGCGTTCGTATGGAGTGGAAGGAAATCTGTGAAGGCTGTTCAGAGTTTATGTGTTGTCAGCAGAGCATGTGTCACAGTGGGGAGCTAGGGGGGTACTCGTTTCCCAGTACTAGTGGAACCGAGACAAGGCTGTGTTGCATCTCTCTGACTGTTCAATCTCAATATGAATGGAGTAGTCAGAGCTATTGGAAGCGAATGGGTGGTGTTTCTCAGTTGATTCAGCTACGTTTGGTGATAATACGGCCCTAAGGCGGATTTAGAAGAGAAGCTGTGTAGGCTAGTGGAGAAGTTTGGTAAAGTGTGTAACATATGAAAGCTTCGAGTTAACGTGTATAAACGTAGAGTAACGAGATGTTCAAGGAGTGCCAACGCGAGCAGAATTGGTGTCCTCCTAAATAGAGAGGTATTGAAGAAAGTCCAGTGATATAAAACTAGTGGAAACTGAGGTGATGTCGCGAGTGACGGAAGGGTGTAAGGTGTGGGTGTATTGAAGAGTATAGAGAGCTGTAAGACGTTGGGGAACGAAGCAAAACGAGAATTATATAAGTGGGTAGTTGTATGATAGCATAATCATACAACAAAGAATCAAAGAAAATTCGCATATGGTTGGTCCACAATCGAAAATACCGACTCGACTTCTCCAGCGGGGAATTGAACTACAAATAGAAATTTCTTACCGTATTATATCAGAACGTAGCTTCTTAGTTAATACCATACATTACATTTCCGATGAGTTTAAATATCAAGCGAAAAATGATAGGTGAAGACTTTCCTCAATCTTTCAATCTTGAACGAATTTTCTCTCGGCACTGTACCACGCAACTGCACAAAAAATCGATTGACTATAACAGTTGCACTCAGTCACTGTAGCAGGCAATATAATGTAAGTACATCATCATAGCACCATCTGAAAGAAAGCAGTTCAAACAAGAAAGGAATTTGGGAAAGAAGATTTTTTCTGGCACGTTGTCAGCTATGCGCGTTGCATTTTCCCTAGTCACACAACCGAGACTGCGACTCTTCCTCCCCAGCTTGCGCTGGTAGCCTTATTTAGCCACGGCGTTTATGACCTGGCCTTACACCATCAAGAGACCAGCCAAAAAGTTTCTCTCAGAGTTACATAGCCACAAAAAACAACCATCAGCTTCCAAGGGAATCTATTGTGACGAGAGGCCTTCAAACTACCCTCGGCCACTGAGACTGCTGGGGTTAAGCTTCGTGGTTAATTGTTCAATCTTTGCTGTTCGATACGACTGAGTCACCCTGACGTGTTTGATAAATTAAACACTCAATTACGTCGGATCTGAAATGCTGCCAAGGTAGTACCAGTATAAACGGATCCATTACTTCTTTTCAAATGGAGCATCTGACATTGTTGAATCCGAAATGTTGAATCCGCCGTCGATTGCTGTTTTGTTCATTGTTTTTGGTATATCCATTACACACTTGAGTTAGTAAATAATTACCTGTTGACTGGTTACGTCAGTTTTATATTATATTACAATTCGTTTATGTTACAAAATTTATCGATTTCGGCGACGTTAAGGATGCAGTGGCAACAAAATTTCCGTCAATCACAGAAGTATACTCTGGAAATTTACAAGTAGGGGGCAGGTGGGTATGAAACCGCGTGACTGCTCGTGCCATTGAAACCGAACCCTACTTCTTAGCTCTGAGGACAATTTTCAACATGCCAGTGAGGGAGGGATAAGAGGGTGATAGCTGGAAATGCATGAACTTGTAATCATCAACGGAATTTCCTGTTGAATTTTGTAACTTCTTTGCCACCATTTTTCCTGTGTTTGCCGAAGGACATGTGCAAGTAGGGAATTTTTCCTCTCCAATAATATTAAGGAATGTTTCACATTTTCAAGTTGTTAACTAATGTCAAATTTATCTATGATATTTCCTTTCCAAATTATTTTATTTATAAACATTTGGGGAAGACTAAAAGGCCTGCAGTAAACTTTTATTGAAAATACAAATGTTTTTAACAATCAACTAGTCGCATAGGCTTCTTAAATTACAGAATCAAGGCTATCGGTGAAACCAATTGCCTGCACTGCCAAGCTAACGTAAAGGGCGCAGCTTAATGAAATTCATGGCAATGTTGTTGGATGTAAGGGTGAATGACAAATTGATCAAATGATCACGATTAAATATGAAGTCAGATGGATAATAATTCAACCGAAACGAAGGACCTACAGTCAAGTAGGAGGAAGGACCTACAGTCAAGTAGCTGTACTACTTCTCAAATCTAACAAGGATAGCTCTACCTCAGTGTTCGGGCTCAACCGAGTTTGCCCTTCTTAACAAGGTTTCAGGTCGTAAAAGCTCAGAAACAGAACCCCCTCCGTTCATTGATGCTGCATAAAAAGATCACACTGACTTGGGGTCGATAATTGTTTCATTGTGCTCGCTTTTAATGGTGTTGCCATGGCAACCAAAACAGAATAATCGAACCATTGTTAGACGCTGTTCCAAGCGGCTATTGTTGGGAGTGTCAGTAGCTATCACTGCCCATTGAGGAACGAATAAACGACTGATGGCCCCGTCATGGTCTTTCTTACTGCGAGGATCAGAGGCTTTATGGAAACGAGCAGCGGTTTCACTAAGGACGGAGGGGAGCATTGCAGTCTGCAATTGCATACAGAGGAAGATTCATATTTCGTGAGAAAAATACTATGTGTTCCATGGCAATAGTAGTGGTGCTCTAGGCACGTTGCGTCTGCAAGCAGGTGGGCTACCACACTTTACACAGCATTGACAGACAGTCGGAAATTATTCCTTGCGAACTTTTTCTTTCAAGAATTGCCTGAGAAAGAAATACGAAGACACAGGTCTGTTAATGATGTATTCTGAAAAACTATTGTTTACGTATCAACCGATCAAATTTTAGGTCAAATATTGCTCTGTATGAAGCCCAAGCAGAGTGAAGCTTAGAATCTCAGAGGTATTCTTCAATGACGTCTCAGCACTTTGAACAACTTCAACGATCTTTACTGCATGCAGGGTTAACGCAGCGCTGGGGGTAAAGGACTGCCCATGTCAGTGGTGTGTAGGGCTCAGTATAAAAGAAGTTGTGTTGGGATGTAGGAGTCAGCACTCCCTGCCCACATCAACGCAGTTGCAATTTTTTGAGAAATTATAGCGACATGTACTGTAAATTATTCACCACATGACTTCATAACAAAATAAATCAATAATCCACCATAAATTTAGATAATTCTCAATGAAAAAAACTTCATTCAAATTCAGCTTAACAATTGCAAGCTTAGAACACTGGGGCTCCTTGAAGACCCAGTATCCCGCACTGTAATGTGTATACACGAAACATAATGATACAGTAAAAACCTGAAAGCGATTGGAAACGGCTTTTATGTTTCAACTCATGGCGCCATAAACTGCTGTTCCTCCCAATTAGGGAACGTGAGTTGTTATTAGAAAAGCGCAGAGAAACCCGATATATAACGTCACAAACGCTCAACTTCATGAGATAATATCTCAAAAGGGTTCTTCCAAAAGTACCACTACTAAGGACCAATCTGAGAGTGATCGTGAAACAAACATTGAACCAAAGCCGTCTGTGAAGGTATGCACGAGCGGTACAAATACGAAGTGTAATGGCCACGGGAAGATCACAGCGCTGGCTCTCTACCCCGGTGCTACAGACCAATAATTAATTTATAAATTAATCTGAATTTGATCGCTAATGGAGCCAACAAATGATGCCCGAATCTCAAGCTCGAAGCGCAAGAGTCTTCGGCATTAGTGCGAAAGAGGAAATTAAGTATAATAATCATGGTCCGTCCAAGCAACAACTAAATAAATAGGTACAAGTTTGAAAAGCCGATAAGGCGAATACAATGAAATCCTTATTGACAACAATGCCAGGTGCTGCAGAAAGAAAACAAATATGAAGGTCGAAGACCCTAGGCCGTGAGGCCCAAAATGAACATAGCGGTAAAATTTGATTAATCGGGTTTCAATAATTTAATAAACAACTTGTTAGCCATGGGATAACACCAAAAATTCGACGTGAGCATCTTGACGAAACATATGTAATGACTTCGACCTCACTCTCTTGTATTATCTTGATCCTTGGTAGCAGTGACAGTCTGTGGATTCCTTTTCAATGACGTATATTTTTTCCTCACCTGAAGCAGTCAACTCGTCTTATTGGTGAA
>SDVV010002200.1:0-23547 GCA_016164225.1 Gammarus roeselii | reverse complement strand
AATCTAGCCACCTGGTGTTGAATGGAAGCATTGCTGGCAAAGCAGTTCCGTCTCCTGTCTTAAGTGTAGGCATTGTTGGTCTAGCAATCTAGCCACCTGGTGTTGAATGGAAGCATTGCTGGCAAAGCAGTTCCGTCTCCTGTCTTAAGTGTAGGCATTGTTGGTCTAGCAATCTAGCCACCTGGTGTTGAATGGAAGCATTGCTGGCAAAGCAGTTCCGTCTCCTGTCTTAAGTGTAGGCATTGTTGGTCTAGCAATCTAGCCACCTGGTGTTGAATGGAAGCATTGCTGGCAAAGCAGTTCCGTCTCCTGTCTTAAGTGTAGGCATTGTTGGTCTAGCAATCTAGCCACCTGGTGTTGAATGAAAGCATTGCTGGCAAAGCAGTTCCGTCTCCTGTCTTAAGTGTAGGCATTGTTGGTCTAGCAATCTAGCCACCTGGTGTTGAAGATGAGCAACATCCACATAACAATCAGCTTCGCTTGAGGTAAGCGCTGCTTGGAAGAGGACATAACAGAAGATAAAAACATTTTCTCTGAGGATCTTTGAGAAGGAATTAACTGTAAGCAAGCATTTGAGAGGCAGCCCATCCGCATATTATTCTACTACATTGTCCTAGTTAAGATCTTAGAACCCCAGTATGATAGCAACGTTACGGAGGCTTCCGACGCTATCAATTGTAACAACATTGCTGATATTGCGGCAATGATGGCTCGTTAAGCGACAGGGAGTCTGCGCACATCGTATTGCTGTAGGTCCAGACGTAATGAAAAATATTTCCTGCTAAGCCATCATAAATTCGGCTAGGCTTAGTTGAGAGACCCGGGTCATGTATTCACGTCAAGATGAAAATCAATAAATATGGGCAATGATAATTTATCATACGTTGTTTACACCAAGAAGAATACATTATTTTAATAAAGTGATTCGTGATGTGGGTTCGAAAAAATATGTTGGAAATTAATCATTCCTATAGGCGGCAATCGATATTTCGTAATTACTAGCCGCTGCTGCAAGTCTCTGTCTCTTGTACTAAAGCGTACATATTATATTGTATTGAATTTCTAAGGGTTTTGATATGTAGTGTGGATGATAATGATGATGGCAAATCTTTGCAGTGTTTTTTTTGTATAAAGAGGCAGACCGAGTTTGAAATGAGCAATGAAGCCACAATTGCTTTTATTTTGGCGTCTGAACTATTGGCACCTTTGGGTAAAGGCACTCGAAATTAGGTACATGACTTCCTAATTACTTACCATTTTGGCAGGATATCATGATGTTTTTTTTGCCTGAATAATGGATGAACTTCATTGCCGGGAAATCGCAAATAACTGATCGTATTTATGTATCTATTTATGTATTTATGTATCTATTTATGTATTTATGTAGCTTTAGGTCTTGTCAATTGGCTATCGTCGTTACGAAATTTAGTGAATAAAAATGTACATGAATGATGAAATTGTCGGACTTTTTCTACTAATCGTTTCTATACATATTCATGGCTTACTAATAATAGTTCTGCCTTATCCCTACGTCAGTGATATGTCTACATGTGTAACGAAGTAGGAGGCTTCCGGAAATAGACGGTCGCATGCTCATGAGCATGTTAGGTCACAAACAGGCTCTTATTTTATACATCTTATATTTCTAGGACGTTAGAAAACCCAGGCCAGTACCTGTTGAAAACACCCTACATCCCCTCATCCGGAATGGTGATCAGGAGGTAAGGCCGACCTAGACGGAAGTGATATAGGATCAATTTTACACACGTATATACGTCATGTGTAGGTGTGATAGAGTGTGTGTCAGAAGGGTGCTCATTTGAAGTAGATGCTTCCGTTCAATCATCAAGTTATTATTTTAATTTAGTTACGGAAACGTCCTCTCTCTAGTTTGTGCTCTCCCATTTTTTCAATTGATGTCAGGAAAGACATTTTTAGTCAAGTATCCCACCAGCAATATCAACTTCCTCCCAACAAGCCTTGCTCCCAAACCCGCAGTCACTGTAACTCTTCTCACAGCTCCCGAGCTTAATTGCGTTCCTTTGCGTTGAAAATAGCAACAGGATTTCTGCAGGTATTTTCCTCTTTTTATTGGCTATTTGTGACGAAGTCAATGGGTTAAAAGCACAACCAAATGCACATCTAGTTATATTACCATTTGACTGACAATACATGTTAACTGCGCACTATTAATTTCGACCATTCATTTGGAAACTCCGTTATATAAGCATGTTTGAACATTCCGACGCAAATCGATCTTTGTCAATTTAAGGCGACCCGGATCCATGCAGCTTTCTCCACACGTCCTTCCGCTATCGGAATATCCAAGATCTCACTCTCTCGATGATCTACAATCAGATTCGAAGGAACCTCCGTCATTGGAAGCCTTTGAGCGCCGGCATCAATAATGCATGACCAACTCCCAGAGAAGCGACAGCCAATAAAACCCATCGCAAGTTGCACTTCCTCGATGAGAACGTCGCAGTTGCTTCAATTGCGCAGACTTGGCACGGGTTCTTATTAGTCGTGCGAAGTCTGGCATCCGACCGAGTTAAGGAAGAAGGACCAATAACAATTTGATGACGTGACATGTGGCAAAGTCATTCTAAACGAGTCGTGACTGAAAAACAATGATGTGTTGAAGTTGAGCGTTGAATAATTGTTTACTGTTGTGACTGGATTGGCCGCTCTACGAAGCCAGACGACTCATTTTTAATTCGTTTTATACTCAGTTTGGTTAATAAGGAAAACGACCGAGGGTCTATGATGTAAATGAAGTTGTCCAGATAAATTTTCGACGGTATTCGAGATAAAGGTTCTAGTTTGTATAATAAAATAAACGCGTTGATTCGCAGGGTGAAGAAGTTGATTAAATTGGAAATGCAGAACAGCGTAAACTGACAAAGTAGCGATCATGATTGCATTACCGAGAACTTCTCTCGATGTAAACGTTATGCAGCACATGTTATTTTTTTCCCTCGCAGCAACTCTCATTTTTTCCGATGGTAAATTGCAAAAGTTTCATTGCCCTATAGGCAGACTGGGCTGCATTCAAGAAGCAGAACGTTACAAATGAAAGAGATTTATGAAGGGAAAACCTCAACCACCACTCAACGAGGATAACAAAGAACGATTGATCACATAGTTTTCTGATCGGGGTTAAAAAAAGCACGGAATTCCGAGTATCTTCCTAGTATGTCACGGCGATTATTGGGCGCTGTTCATTGTTTAACATGTATTATAATGGATAGGTTTGATATGGTTAGGGCAAAGAGAGGCACGTCATCGAGTTATTTAGTCGAAATGTTGATTTTGATGAAACGATCTGAAGAGTTGTCTTACAAATTAATAATCTGTTATCATGCATGTTCCTGTGAGTACACTCTCTGATTCTTTCTTTTGTAGCGGTGGATCTCGCCAACCCCGCCGCCCCAACGCTTGGATGTTTTGGTACAATATCCTTCCCGCTCATCTTGATGATCGCTACCCGGCTGTTGCGGAGACGGAGGGATGGAATATTTTCAAACGAACCTTGATTACAAGGGATTTTATCTTTAAACAATAAAACACATGAACCAATAGATCGATAAAATTCCGTCTACGTCATTATTAGTGTGCGCCTATCTGATCTCATATTGCATAAATTAAGTGGAGGCTGAATTATGTTGCACTAAGATAACCAAGTTTAGAAAACTCTTCCACAATGGGATACGAAAACTGCTCTCTATCATCCCACTAGGAGACGATTTGTTCATGTCGCTGCAAGTCTTTAAAGTCTGGCATCAAACAGAGTTTGAGGAGACGGATCAATAACAATTTGGGGTATATTTTGTAGTAGTGACAGTGACCATTACATGAACGTTGTCCAGTGCATTTGTCGGGTTCTATCCAACAACAGTTATCAACTAATTTCACCTCCACGAATTAACACCCCGCTACCATACCTGCTTCAAGAATGAGGTAGGAGTGTTCTGGGACACTCCAATGGGAGTACAAGACACTGCTCCGTTATTCACCTGAGTCTACCTTTCGTATAACGAAGAGAGCTAAGTTTTCAATCATCTCCTTAAGAGAGTTGTTGATAGGTTTGTTTCTTTGCCTGATCTAATTCAACAGAATCCTTTGAATTCGAAGGGTTTTCGGTTTGGTTCCGTCAGACGGCAGCGATCTGAATGACTGTTGCTGTCTCGATCGGAACTAAAACCTATTTATCAGTTAATTATGTTTTGAAATAACTCAGGAAATATGTAATTCCCTTCATTGCGAACCTTTATTATTCAAAAACTTGAAAGAGATAATATGATTTTGATACGGGACAATCATTAAAAAGAAAGTATCCACTATCTACATAAATTATTGTCGTAGGGATAATGAGGTGAAATGAGGTTCCAGGGTAGAGGTTGGGTTCTGGACAAAAAGATAACAGAATGAGATAATATGAGATAATATGGAAATTAATATGATGCTCACATTGATGGAACAGACATTTTGCCCATTTTACAATTTAAGCTTGCTTTGTGACGCCACGAATGCTAGACAAGACCTGTAAATTAAGACAGCTTCTCAGCCCGGTTTCAACAGGGTGCATCATTGCCGAACATATTCACTAATCCCGACTGTAAACTAATGGAGTATTAGTAGCCTGCCAAGGAGCTAATGCAGGAAAGTGTTTTGGACGCCAGCCCCAGCAATTAACAGTGCACTGTAGGGAACTGGGACCTGGAAGGATTATTATATTGCATTCACAAGCTGATGAGTGTGGGTAAATCTCGCTAATTGATATGATAACATAATTATCGTTAGTTTACATATAAAAACATATATATATTCAATTATTCGGTATAGTTCAAAAGGCAGCTACTTGAAATTTTATCTTCGACGATCCATGGCCTAGACGCAACAATGTTCAATTGTATAGTTTCAGAGGCAATGTTTTACTGATATAAGACGTTAGCAGCGTTCCTGTGAAAAATTTCACTTCGGCTTTAACAGGACTACATGTATAATTCATTTCTTGAGCGTTCATTTGAAACCGATTCACTATGATCATTACGGAGAATTGAGGGAATAATCTGTCCCTTATCTTGCTCGGGAAAACGAAACGGTCACTGATTGACAGTTTGTTGGAATGAAAACGTAATTCAACAGTTATTATCCCCGATCTAATTGCAGGATCACCTTATCCATGATCGAACGCAGCACTTGCCAGATTCGCTCAAGTTTCAAATAAATAAATTATCGGATACACTCAAGTTCAACGGTCTCCCCCTACAGTCCTGCTCAACTTGAACTTCATGCAGTAAGAACTTGTAGCCCACGATGGCAATAATTTAGCTACCACCCGTAACTCAAAGTAAATAAACATATCAGCAATTACCTTCTTCCCCTTGCCCCAAAACCCTCTTCTCTCCCCTTCGTCCCAACATGCACGTGTCGGTAGGTATCGGGGGTTTTGAACGAAGTGTTGGCCCCAGTTTCTATCGCTGTAGATGGAAACCGGGGCACATTAGCATGTGCCGCAACGGACACTTCCGGATGGTGCAGAGTTTACCCTTCTCTGAGCTTGATCCTCACAAGGCCCTGCATGTCCTCTCAGTGTGTTTGCCCATATTGGCACTCCTGGATGGTGTAGAGCTTCTCCTCCTCTATGAAAGAGTGCCCACAAAGCCTAAAGCGTCCTCTCAATCTGTGCTGCTATTGACACTCTCGGATGGTGTAGAGTTTCCCCTCCTTCGGATGCGTCTTCGAGCCCATCTCTATCAATAACAACTGTTCATTAGGCCTCCGGAAGCAGCTTGTAGGCCCTCTGCATCGCAAATGAAGGCATCGCGATCTGAGCGTGTGAATCAGATTCAAGCTGAAACCTTGTGGAAGACGATGTTATGAAGTGATGGGTTTTGGAAGTAATGGGTTTTGGGAACTTGTTGGCCCTCTGCAATGCAAATGAAGGCATTTGGGATCTGAGAATGTTAATCAGATTAAAGTAGAAGCCTTGTGGCAGATGTTAGGAAGTGATGGGTTTGGGAAGCTGTATCAATATTTGAGCTGGTTTGGTGACCATCTTGTCTCATTCGCCCATCAACAGGAGAGGAGAAAAAACTGCAATTTGATGGGTTTGTTAGATACGTTTTGTCAGAACTGCAAATTTAAAAATCATGTTTATATCTCCATAATTATTCATTTGTGATCTCATTTTGTATAAGTAAGGACATTGAATCGTGCCCTCTATGTTCATTAAGATTGTTCATTCCGCATAAAAAGTCAATATAATATTGCAGTTAATATCGCAGAGTGTTCTACGCAACTACTAACATAAGAGCCACGTGGTGTGCCGGACACAACGATCGCCTGCAATTTAAACCGGTAATTTTGTGTGATTTGGGAGAACTTGGGAGATTTTCGTTGGATTATAATCCCGAAAAACATTTTTTCATAGTAAAGGATTCTGTGTGGATGGCATACCAGCATCAGCAGCGAGAAGAGTAGCAGTTTGAGTGAGCGTGAAAGAAAGCGAGACCTCGCCAACTTTTCTTATGTCTGCAAATGAATGTACGAATCGTAAGCTGGAGGGAGACAATCTGCAGTAACGCTTTGAGCAAACGAACCGCATGTACGCGAGTCAGCCCAAGCCCAAACTCGACCCTTAACGTCATGAGCCTCACTAAGAGTGACCTTCCAATAAGATAACTTGTACTCAACGACACCCTGTGTATGAGTAGAAAAAGTTATTAATAATTGATAATATCTTGCCAACTAATAAACATTGTGGATTTTATTTTCTTCACGCGTTCTAGTGCAGAAGCTACGTAGTCATTCAGTGCTTTCATTTACTTACAAAATAACTTTCTCAATGTTATGGAAATTTCCATATCCCCAATTAACTATATACCTTATTAACCTTATAAAACACAACAGTTAATCAGGCAGACTAGTGATCAGTGGTTTGGGCATACTAGCTAAGCTGAACCCAGGGTAAAGGTGCACTAGACTTTGAAATTTTCACCACTTCGTTTTGCTAGGTTAGTGTTAGTGTTAAACCATCTGTTAAGCCTTTTTAATAAAGCGTTTTGTTAGAGAAAATAAAAATAACCTAAGAAACCTAATTTTCTCGACCAAGAAGACTTGAGTCAATTTGCCCCGACGACGCGTTCAAGTTCATCAGCTTGAACGCGTTCAAGTTTAACAGCTTCAGTCAATTTGCCCCAGCTCGGTGGCCGATTATGCAGTGTGTCGGTCGTCCTTCACAACAGACGCCCATTGGAAGCTGGAGCTCGTAGGGTCGTGCCTACCTGACCCTGAGTGAGGAATTCTGTCAAGTCTATTAAATGGTTAAAGGCCAGCCCATAAACGCTGTGGGGAAAAAAAAGGGTATCAGGAGGACCCTACGTTGCCACCAGCTGTGTAAGCGAAAAATCCATTGATTACAAAAAAATGCATGGGATATCAGAAACTGAAACCTTATTATGAACCATTTTTTTAAGTGATAGTTCATGTCACGGCATCGGATGTGTCACAGATACAGTAAGCTGCAGACATCAAATTGCGTCACATGCTAGGCCGTGCTAGCAAATAAAACCGAAAAATTGCTCCAGTAACGGAATAAAATGATGCAATTAAAATGTAGCGGTGTAGTCCTTATACCAATGTCCTTAATGTCCTTGAGATGCATGACCTAGACAAATGTACTATCACTAATGCCAGTCATCGGATACAGTCTTGTTGAATATTTATTTTCCACAATAACAACCATCACCAGTTGGTGGTCCAACTGTAAAAATGCTCCTGTTTGTGTATCAAGAATACTCAGGGTCGGCGGAAGAGGTAAAAATAATTAATGTAGCGGTATCTTGGCCGACCCAGTGCAAGGCCAGGAGTTTTTTATTATCGCAGCTACGAGAAGCAATCGGTTTCCTTAAGGGCTGACCCACCCAGTGCAAGGCAAGGAGTTTGTTCTCCTGCACTGATCGATTCACTACGAATGCAAAAAGCGAGTTAGATAGCTTTGGTAAAGGGAGTGGGAAAATATGTTTCCTAATATGATTAGGAAATTTTCTAACTATACTTCGTAATACTAGTCTTTGACAAAATTTAGGTGAGCAGAGTACCTTCCCTATTGCAGACCATGTCAGACTATTTACTTTACCAGGCTAAGTGTTGAACTAATTGACAGTCCTGCCGCGGTCATGAATCAACATTGCCTACATGGCTCGCAATTGAGAGGCATTTAATTCGTTATTTCATTTTTCAACTTTATCAATCATCCTGAGCAGTCAATTCACTCACTGTTAAAATACGCTATATTATTTACGCTATTCAAATGCACCATAGCTGCAATGTAGGATGAACTTTTGGGTTTAGAGATGAGATTGTGCGCATTGTGCGCATTGTGCGCATTATGCGCATTGTGCGCATTGTGCGCAATGAGATTGTGCGCATTGTGCGCATTGTGCGCAATGAGATTGTGCGCATTTATGTATGGAGAAAATAGATGTATGAGCAGAGATACATAAATACATTAATACCCATGCGGGGGGATTGGAATAAAAATACGAAGATGAACCGTTCACTGCAATAATGACCATATAAGCTCTCAATAAAAACTGAAAGCGGCTCACAGCTTGTAACAATATTTGGCCCAAAAAGATGGCATTGAATTGTTGTGAGGGTTCACAGATGAAATGCATTACTGAAACTTCATTGAAAATTTCAAGAGAAAGAATACTGTGTTACAGTGAGAAAGCGTTCAAACAGTTCAACAAAATTACATTCGAACAATGAAACTGAATTAGTTCTTTTCCCCTCTCCAAGTGGTTTATTTACATTATTTTTTCTTTCTTCGCCTCGCCATTTCAAGCCCAAGAGAAGCCGAGTGCGGTGGTAATAAATCGTCAGGGTAAAGTGTCTGCAGCTGTAAATTAGATCCGGTCTCAGGTGACCAACAGCACTCCGCTCTACTGTTCTTTTCTTAATAATTCGTGTTACCGTAGGGAGCTCCCGTGAGGTAGACGGTTGTTACTAACAGCAGGAGTGTCTCTGATACAAGGGAACATGAATTATCTATTTCTTGAAAGCAAGGGAATTGATACACTGCCTGCATCATGAGTAAAACAAAACAAGAAATGAGTAAAGAAAGCAGTGATTGTTATTTAAAATATCCCGAACTCAGTTTCCGGGCTTCACCAAAGCCTGAGCAATTGAAATAGTAATGTAAATGATGGTTATTCAATCGTTGGCATACGTTCAGCATACTCTTTATTGGCAAGAAGTTCTCTTACAAAATAAATTTGAACTGAATATAACACATTTCCTCAGGTCACACTCGATCCATCTACAAGCGGAGCAAAAATGTAATTGAACTGTGAAATCTGCTATTTTCATCGTGCCTAGTCACTAATCGATTGTTGTGTCGGGTCAGGCATATTTCGAGGTTTAAGTCAACTGTAAAATGCATGTTCTAAGGTCATGGAAGAAGTAGTACAGAGATTATAGATGAAAGCGAACACATCCTTAAAAATCTAGTAAAATAACATAAACAAATGAAAAAGTATGTTGTTAAATAGCCTTGTTCATTTATTGAATTAGTAAATAGCATTACTACGTTATTCTGTCCATCTGTCCAAAGTGATGATTGATAAATCATCGAAGCTCTGCCTCGTGCACCTCAAAGGCGTCGTTTTCTTTGTGTTCATCACCCGAATATAATTGTAGCCGATTGTCGATTCGAGGGTCTTATCCCCCGTCCTATTCAATCCTTCCAACTATGATGATCTGAAAGGAGTTTGTCCTGCAACAATTTAGTAGGGAATAATGAACAATTGAGGGCCTTTGATCCCTGATTGCATTTAATAGAAGATGAATTAACTAACTGAATTTAAGAGGGGAGATTGGAGAGAGCGAAAGATATTGGAAGTGAACGATCCACTGAATATAGAGTTGATTGTCCCTGCCAGTTTTTTCCAGGAATGAAAAATATTAATGCGAGATTCTACGGATTTACTCGGTCTTGGAACTGAGAGTGTGAAGCCTAACACGACATAATGGGAACACACGGTTAGTCTCAATAGGGAGAAATAGATGAATGTCTACCGCAATGTTGTAACTCACACCCCTTTTTCACGTGGGTATGGCGAGATTATTCAACAGAAACGATCAGAGCTTCTGTAATATTGAGATGATTCAATAATAATCATATTTTGAATGATTGTATAATAAGAGAATTACAGAGAATTACACCTTGTTAATACTGGACATGCAAAATTAGAGGGGGCCTTGCATGCTAACTATTTTATGTGTCCCACTCGAGCATTGGAAATGAGTTGAAACGCTCGTAGGAAACGTTGATCAAAATGATCTGTACAATACAGTACATTTCCATGAAGATTTAAATATCAAAAGCTTTTGCAGTGAGTTGATAAGTTCCCATATATATTCAACATGACACAAGGTGGCAAATTCAAAAGAATTATGAGGTTATTTCACGCTTTTTGTTGATGAAGAAGTTCGTTCATTAATTTCCCTGACGTTGACCTGATTTATGCTCTATAATCCCCCCCCCCAAAAAAAAAAAAACAATAAGGAAAGTTCTCAGTTATACTGCAGTTCGCGTAATTGTTTAGCATCAATAATCTGTGCAGGGACCTAATTTCAATTCATAACCTTTCCCAACAGTAAAAAAATAATATGATTGCATCTGTGAACTGTAACACCAAGGGGAAACGAATTGAATTTTTCGACCAAATTGGAGATGAAGTGGAAGCGAATGTATTACAGTCATTTCTACCGTTAGAAGGTTGCAATAACAGTGGAGAGAAGTTTACAGCTATACAGCTGTTGATAGATAGTAAGAAGCTTGTTCATGTAGCGACAAACACACAAATACACATGGGTAAATATGACTCGTGGTGAAGTCGCGGAAGTAGAGCCAGTGGAGGTTGAGTTGATTTCGAAGAGAATTGTCGGTAGGCTGTTGAATGTAAGGTTGTTGACTGGCGAGAGTGGAGGAAAATATGATCATCTACTGGTGGGACGAAAACTGAAAGAGGAGCAGGGTGGAAGAATACCATAATACTGGAGGGGAAGAGAGTTAGTAGAGGTGAAGGAACAGAAAGTTCACTTAAATCGCTCCTATCACGCTGCAGAATAAATCACTCCTATCACGCTGCTGAATAAACCGAACCTATCACTCCTTTCGAGAAAAATACCCTTGGATTAAAATCGAATCATATTGCAAAAAAATGTATGATAACAATAAGTTTGGATCACCAGATCACCAGGCATGCACCACGAGGAGAAGGAACAACTTTCTCAGCAACAACGAACACCAAGATTCATTTTTCCAGAAGCGATTCGCAGCTCCTTCCTACTCCTGGTAACACCTTTTTCACAGCCCAATTACCGTCGTTGATGTTCGGGTCTCCTGCTTTCATGATAAAATTTCCGTGTTGATGGGACATTGTTGGATATTAATGGGCTGATGTGAACATACTGTTGGTCGATTTACGTAGATGGCGTCGCATTTGTGCTATGGCAGCCCATCAGGCTGCCATAGCGAGCAGCCTGATGGGCTCCTAAGCCTGAGTGCCTACACCTGCCTCTAGATAGCGTTGCATGATGTTGAAGAAAACAGTTTCGAGCCTTTGGGTCTTAACGAAGATCTTGTTGGCTCAAAAGTTTGAGGGCTAGATGGCGTCGCATAGAGATGAAAAGGCTCTTTTGCGAGCGCGGAGCGATATCCTGAGTGCGAGCAACTTCCTCCAGATGACATCACAGAAATGAAGAGGCCCGTCTCTGAGCCTGTGCAGCCATGGTGAGCACCTAGCCGGCTTTCAAACCTGAGTGCGAACGCATTTTTCTAGTAAATATCACAAAAGTAAAGTTGAGGCTCGTCTGTGAGCTTTCGCGGCCATTTCGATCATCATGCACTTTCCCCGACTTTGTGCCAACAGATGTCCCCACCTGGTTGATGCCAGGTGGGGCAGACGGTTGTGCCAGAATTCTGAGGATAAACAAAAAGAGGTTCTGGAAAGAGGTTCAAAGGGTGAGAAAGGGAGAGACCGGAAAGGAGAAGGCGTTGAAAGATGAGAACGGCCAGTTGTTGACGGAAAGTGGTGATGTACGGAATAGGTGGGCCGAATATTTTGATGAATTGTTGAATGTCGAGGATGACAGAGAGGCTGACATTGCTGCTGTGGGTGGTGGTGCGTGAATGTCGGTTTTTAGCGAGAGACTTGCTGTGAACATTTCTAGGGAAGAGGTTCAAGAGGCGATGGAGATGATGAAAGCAGGGAAAGCCCCTGGTTTGGATGACGCTACTACTGAGTGTCTGAAAAAGGGATTAAAACGATTGTCTAATGGTTGGTGAGGCAACGGAACATTTGTTTTGTGGCGGGCGTGCAACCCATTGAGTGGCGCAGTGTCTGAACTGTCCCGCTGTGTAAGAGCAAAGGAGATAAAAAAATGCTGCAACTAAAGAGGTATCAGTTTCTTGTCTGTGGCCGGTAAGCTGTATATCAGAGTGCTAATCAGAATAATTAGAGTATGTACGGATTGCGCTATAGGAGAGGAACAATGTGGCTTTAGGAGTGGTAGAGGGTGTGCCGATCAGATTTTTGCATTGAGACAGGTCTATGAGAAGTACCTTGCAAAGGGAAAGGATGTGTTCTGGGCCTAGGTGGATCTGGAAAAGGCATACGACAGGATTGAGAGGTAAGTGATGTGGAGAGTGTTGCACTTGTATGGAACGGGCGGAAAGATGTTGAAAGCGGTGCAACGTTTCTAGGTTGACAGCCAAGCGTGAGTCAGAGTGAGAAACGAGGGGAGTGATTGGTTCACAGTGAAATGGGGTAGGAGACAAGGCTGCGTGAGGTCTCCTTGGCTATTCAATCTCTATATGGATGAGGTGGTCATGGAGGTGAACGCGAGTGTGCTGGGTCATGACTTGGAGCTGTTGGAAGCGATTGGGCGGAGTTGGTAGTTGAGCCAGTTACTGTTTGCGGATGATATGGCGCTGGTGGCCGATTCAGAGGAGAAGCTATGTAAACTGGTGTCTGAGTTTGGTAGAGTGTGTGAGAGGAGGAAGTTTCGAGTGAATGTGGGTGAAAGTAAACAGCTGATATGCTCGAGGACTGCCGATGCAGTATTAGTGTCCTCCTAAATGGAGAGTTGTTGGGAAAAGTTCTTTGTTATAAGTGTCTGGGCTCCCATGTGGAGAAGACTGAACTAGTGGAAACTGAGGTGAAGTCCCGAGTGAAGGAGGGGTGTTAAGTGTTGGATGCACTGAAGAGCGTAATGAGCTGCAGGACGTTAGGGATGGAAGCAAAGAGACGGCTGTATGAGGGTGTCGTTGTCCAAACTGTGCTGTACGTAGCTGAGACTTGGGGGTTGAGAGCAGAGGAGAGAAGAAGGTTGAATGTTTTCGAGATGAAATGTTTGAGGAGCATGGCTGAAGTGTCGCTGAGAGACAGTTTCACTAACGACGTGGTTCGAATCAGAACAGGAATGGTAAAGAAGTTAGAGGACAGAGGTCATTCGCGTGTTCTGAGATGGTTCGGGTACTTAGTGAGGATGGATGATTAGAATTTGGTGAAAAGGTCTAGAGGCAGACAGAAGCTTGGGTGGATGTATGGTGTGAAGCAGGGGTTAGGAAGGAGATGCCTGAATGTGGAGGTTGTGAGAGAGTGTGTACTGGATAGGCGTGATCGGATAATGATGGAGAACGGATGATGTGATGTGCGTTCCCGCCTTAGGCACATCGTTGAGAGACGAGATGGTCGTGTGGGAGGGGGGGATGGGTGGTCATCATGACGCGGCAGTGGTAAACCAGTCACACTGTCGGGTCCTGCTGCCGACACTGACCTCGAAGAGCACTCATGACCCGAAGGGTGTGTTGCGGGGCTCTTGGCCGGACCATTTTGCCCAAAATTGCTAAGATGTGCGAGTGTGAGTGTATGAGAGTGTGACGTGCGCCTTGCCCTCAGCCACCCCCTTGCTGGGGGATTCCGGCCTAGTGTCTGTATCTGTATCTATATGTCTCTAGATGCCGTCGTAAAAATGAGGAAAGGGCCTGTATGTGGGCCTTTGGAAACGTCAACCTTAGTTTCAATACCTTCCTTTTGATGTAGTTAAAATAGTGGTGAAGACCGCTGTTTGTGAGTCTTCGGAGCCATTCCGAGCATCTCGAAGGCTCCCAAGCATATGTGCTAACAATTGACTTTAGAAGGAGTCGGAATTGGGATGTTCTATTTTGATCACGTCTGTGACGAATCGAAATAAATTGTGTGATCTAAACACTAAAGAATGCATTAGGAGTTACAGTTGATTAGTAATCAGACTGTTACCCCAACTGTACAATCATTTGTTCCGTCTCAAAACCTGGGTCAAAATCACTTACCTCAAGAACGAATAGAGAAGTTCTAGTTCATTCAAAGTTCCCTCTCGAGTACCTTCACAACTTGGCTGCGTTAGTTGAAAACTTCAACAGTTGAAGGCGTCCCTGCAATTAGACAAATGATTGGTGAACTCAAGGCTTTAAGGGGCAATGAATGTCTGTCTCCATGCTATTTATTGTTGCTATAAATAGGACCAAATAACACGGTAATGTAAAGTTCCGCAAATCGCAGTTACGCGCTGTGGATGCTATTTATATTCGTATTGAACTTGCGGACTTTTTACTCCAAATAATTGATATTTATGTATTTAGTCTAACTAACTCAGGGAAAATGGGTTTTATCAGTCATCATAATAGAAAAGAATATTGTCCTCATGAAAGGTTTCAGTAAATTGAAGAGTTTCCTCAAAGTCGGTTTACTAACGATTGTGTCTACAGTCATGCTGAGAATCTCCTATCATCGTGCTTGATTCTAAAAAATCAGTAAATTTACTCTTGATCGTGACACTTCTTGACCCTTTTTAAAAACACTAAGTTATGTTGACCCGTTTCCCTTGGGAAGAGCAAGCGCCATTTGTGAGGGACTGAAAGCTAAAAAATTTACAGGCGGTAGGCAATAAGTTCTTCATCTCCTTGGTATACTGCGATGATCTTGTTCCGGACCTCAAAATTTATGGGATATCTAATTCATCTATCAACTGAATTACTTCTGAGGGGAAACAATCCGGCGTTGAGGCACAGCTTCCCATTTCCGCTATGTTATTTTGCGAATTGGAATTATCCGTATTCACCGTAGTAAATATCAACAGTGAAAATATTTGTTTAGTAGGGAACCCATTCCAGTGTCTCCTATTCAAAGCTGTCCACGGTTGTTCTCAAGAGGACCTATTACAGATCTTGAAGTGTTCGACAAAAAATAAAGCTCACGAAAATAATATGATTAGTATTGGTGTTCGCAGCAATTTCATTTTCATGATCAATCTTTTTACATTTCAAGACCTTCTATAGAAACTTAACCTGGCTTTAAATTCGTTCCTAGCTGCCTAATCATGTGTGTGTTCTTAAAATGACGAGTGCTGAAGGGGCAGCTGCTTTCCACTCCAGTACCTACAGTATACTGATTGATTGCCGATCGCCTGTATTTTCAAATTATTTCATCTAGTTAATTTGTCAAAAAAATAAAAGTATAATAATAATTGATTGATGTCTTGTCCGTGGATTTTGTACGCTGAAGCTATTGACTTTCGTTCACCATTAATGTTAGTCTATGAAATATGAGGGACTTAATACAGTGTAATGTCGCTTCCAATTTGCGAAACGGATACAGTATACAATTATGCCCATGTGGTTAAGGTTGTTGAGTCATACGGTGAATGAGAGTAACATTGGAAAGACGGCTATGTCTGCTCTTAGCTGGACCATTTGAACTTGAAGTGCTTATATCCGCGTTTATTCATTTTATCACTCACGAGTCATAACATCAGATGTGAACGGAAATGTTTCCACAATAACAATGGATATGAAATAAACTTGTTGTTGAGACATAGTTTGTTTTTTATTTTGTTCAAATTATTCATTGTAGCTTTTCTAGAAAACAACCAGCTTTGAATCGCTGCTTCTCGATGAAATTAGACAAAACCTATTTTCGCCGATTCAAAAAACGTAACTAGCTACATAACTGACACTTGGTTGACTCTAAGAAAACAGTCAGGGAATAAATAATATACAACATTAGCATTATCGATTGAAATTCTCTGTAGTATTTGAATACATAAATTAATTAAATACAAATCATTGTCTCGCAACTTCGATTATCCCACATACGCAGCCACCGTAACCCGTCCCATTTCCTACTCCATTTCAGCTGCATCAGCCCTGGATTTGGCAACACCGTCGGATCAAGAGTCAATTTAATATACACGTGATAAAATCTCTGCTCATCCCCGAGAGAATGAATTAAATTGTTTCATAACAGCAAAAAGTTATTGAGTTCCGAACTGTGGAAACTGGGCACATTGTTTCGGGATAATGACGGATAATCTATAAGTCCACGGACTTCGCGGCCAGTATTTAAGTAACTTCGCTATGATAACATTCGAATGCCACGCGAAGTTTTTGTAAGAATATGTTCACACACTCTCAAAATGCTGTGCATTATTTTGAATGATATTACAAACACAGTTCATCGTCAACGACTCTTGTTCACCTATAACATAACAACATTCAACCAACATATTAATTCTCTTAGTTGTCTACTTTTCCCATGAAGTCGTTGATGATCATCTGAAGAAGTTCTCAAGGTTTCGTTTGCCTAGTGTTTTGCCCTAGGAATTTTGTGGAGGATTAAACTGCCTGAGAAATTACAAAAAATTATGTTTGCAAAGATATTTTCGAACTTTAGAGTGTTCGAACATTGGCAATTTTTCAAATGCAATAATCATGTTGATGTCAATGCTTGACACAAACAAAATCCGAAATACGTTCCCTCACTCTTATCTTGGGGTTTATTTACCAATGATGATATGTTTAATTTGACGAACACACTCGCGATTAGAAGAAATGAGAGCTCAATAGGTGAACGAAGGCTAAGACACTACTCATTGACTGCATAACAGTGAGCGAACGAAGTAGAAATGCCACTACATATTTATCTGAGACAAACACCAGTGTGTTCACGGCTCCCGAACAGTATACTTATAATCGTATTTATCGAAGGGTTATGCGCGTATGAATATTCGATTGACGTCGTGTCCGTGGATTTTATTAGCTGACGCCATTGACTTTCGTATGGTATTGATGTTGGAGTATCAATCATGAGGGACTTTGTTGCAGTTTATTGTCGTTTTCAACTTGTACGCAATCGCCAAAGGGATACAGTATACAATAATGTTCGTGTGGCAAAGGTTGCTGAGTCATACGTGGAAAGAGAATGACATTGGGAAAGACGAATGCATCTGCTCTAAACTGGATAATTTGGACTTGAAGGGCATGTAGCTGCGTTGAGTATCATTTTATCAATGGCCAGGGATTGGTCATAGAAGACGATTTGAAGGAGAAAACGGAGAACAAAAACAGTGGATATGAAATACTGGATAACATTCTATTTAATACTATAAATACAAATTAATAAATACAATTCATTGTCTCGCAAATTCGATTATTTCTGAAACGCATCCTCTATACGCAGTCCCATAACCAACGCCATTTGAGCCGCATCAGATCTGGATTCGGTCACACCGTCGGCTCGAGTATCAATTTCTTCTACGCATGATAAAAGCCTTTGCTAATCGCCCAGAGACTCAATAAGATTTTTAAATAACAGCAACAAGTTATTCAGTTCCGAACTGTGCTCTCTGGCCACGTTATTTTGTGACTCCGCAATCAGTATTTAAGTAACTCCGACATGACAATGACATCATGCCAATGTCATCATGACAATGGTACCATGACAATAGCATCATGACAATGACATCATGCCAATGGCATCATGACAATGACATCATGATAATGACAAATATGACCGATTACAGGTCGTGTTTGGGTGCCTAAGCTGTGCCGTCCACGAAACACAGTGTGCCGGAACTGGGAGTGAGTTAGTAATGGATTATGAGGTGATTCCACAGGAAGTAATGGTGTCTAGAATTGTTATGACAATGAATTTTAAACATGGAGGAGGGAATTTCTTGGACTTCGTTCTCAAATTTTATTACACAACAAGAAGTATTCTTTTCTCTATATATATTGTATTTATTTATGACCATATCTGAAACGCATTCATGCGAAGTAACATCTTTCTGGACCACCTAACTCTCCAAGTGTATAAATATCCCGTAACTTACATTCGTCGACTCGACATCGTTGATTGTGTTGACAGACTTCATGCCGTCGATGAGACGGATATTCGTGAAACTGCAAAATACAGAATTCGACTCGATGTTAGGAGCAGTTGCAATATGGTCGCTGTTCAGCTATTTAGAAACTGTTCTAGGAGGTTGGAAGCTATGAGCATAACGATACCAGGAGGCATGAACGCGATTATTTTCACTACCCTTTTCAAATTTAATTTTGCAATTATTGACTAACGAACATGATAATAAACACAGGAGTAACAAAAGTAGCTGCAATTCCCGTGACGTCCAAACAATATCAATATATATATATTTAACATTGATTTAAATTAAAGAATGATTATATAACGCAAATAATATACTCAAAACAAGAAAGCCAATAAACTGCATTTCGTGCACGTGGAAACTGACTGCATACTTGGCCCAACTATAACAGGCGGATCAAGGACAAATTATTGCAATTAAATTATATACTGTGTTTCTCAGCTCTAGTAACTCACAATCTAGGCACTAAGCAAGAAGTGAGCAAGAGCCTGCGCCAAGTATGTTTATGACGGCTGTACCCGAGGAACAATGAAACTGACAACGTTGTACAATGCCAGTTGTCTGAATAATCTCCGGGTTCAGCTATTTACTTCAATTTCGAAGTTATGTTTGGAAAGTATATGTTAGAGAACGCACATTATCGCAACAAAGGCACGTCAGGGAGACTCAAGTGTTAATGCAGCTCGCTGAAGAGCTCGAGTTTGGGTAACGATCTTCGGCGAGTAGAAAACAAAATTATGGACGCAATCATTGACAGTGGATTTCTGAGAGACTCCATTGACACATGTTTCTCGATCGAACATTATGGCACCGGATTAGAGGTCTACTCCGGCAACATCTGCTTTCTGATTGCCTCCAGCGAATCTTGGTTTCTGATAGATTGTAGCGAGTCCTGCACCTGTTCGCCCTCACAATCACCGAAAGCCAAGCTTTCGCGATAAAAAAAATTGAAATATTTTAGCACACGCGCACTAGCGCCACTTCACTTCAGCTCACTGTCATTTCCGGACTCTGTCATATCCACTAAAACTCTTTTAGCCCACGTGTTTCACGGGCAAAAAAGGTTTCAGAACATGCGCCCTTGCGCCCCTTCAGTAAAGCTCAGTGTCAGAACCAGACACTGTCACAACCGCTAGAAAAACTTTGTATTATGTACCCTAAAATAACACGTACCTTTGCCCCGCGGGGTAAAAACACGCACCCCTAAGTTAAGTTAGGTTGGATAGGAAAGGTTTAATTAAAGTGATAACCAGTAAAATGGTAACTTAGTTTGGTTACTGGAACAACTCGCTGTTAATATGACATTTTGCGGTGGTGAAAGTGGTTGCTCTGACTGAGAAATGCTCTGAATGTTAGCGGAGAGGAAAGGGGCTGATCTGACGTTTGCTATAAAATGATTTCGCGTCAGGTATAGCGACTCCTTTACTCCAACAACACCTGCTTGCAGGTCAAATCCAGCGACACCTGCTGGGGAGGAAAATGAGGGTGAAGCTTCTCAATGGGGCCTGTACATTATCTGTTTTTTTCGCAGTATATTTGAAGAGATAGCGCTACAACTGAAGTTCGGCTCGTATATGAAGAAAATACTTCTGGTCTTCGGTCAAGTATTTAACTATTTATTAACTCACTTGATGTGAATTACCCCATTGATTCTTATTCTGCTGTTTTTCATCATAGGAAGCCCTCGTACCACCATTTACTTTCCGCTTTCCCTGACCTGCGGTACGCAGGAAGAAGGAGCTGGCGTCAAGCAAATTTCATTGGATCTTAACCTTACAAAGATTTCTACGTAAATAGTTAACACCAGTCAGTGGATAGTTTTTCGTATACCTCTTTTTAAAGTATACGCTGAACGAACGCGTCCTCGCAGCTGTCGTGAACGCTGGTCCGGCCATAAATGGGTCCCATGAAGACAGTGACGAGGACTTGGAATGATGATGAAAGAGACACATTCCATCTGTTCTATATTTATCATAAATATATTACAGGTGAATTCACACACTCGTTTATTGTAACTTTCAATGTAAGTAGGAATTCGACACAATAGCACTTCCGCCTTCACGACCGAACCTAAGGTAACAATAGCTATCTTACACACCAGTCGATAAAACGTATTGCATTGTCTTTGATATCTCGTGGCGCCTCAAACATCTTGAGCACGGTTAATGTGCTGTCTATCTGTAGCAGTGATAAACTGAGAAATTTGTAATCGACCCTAAATAGTGCAATAACTACGAAAGCCTGAATCACAACTTTTATTGTGTTGGATGACTGAGTAGTTACCGTACGGGACTCATATTCTTGCGACACGAGATCGAATCCTGGTGAGAACTGAATTTTTTTCCAATTATGAATTCACCGTTTATTTACACAAGGCTACCAACGGTATTGTTAGCATGTTCTCTGCAACCTCCTTAGAAATGTTTTATGGAAATCATAACTGAACTTATTCATGGCATACATAACAAAACTTATTTGATTGTGAACGAATTTTTTAAAAGGGAACTGCTCGTCGATGAATTGGGATTGTACATTGATTCCATCAGAAGGAAATATCAATGAACATTAAATAGAAAAAGTCTATCGCCTTTTTTGGGAGCATAGTGCTGTTCACCAGCAAGTAAACTCAAAGATATCTCCGTTACACGAATTCAATGCATAAGTTTTAGATAAAAGCAGAGAAGCAATCGACGAATGTATATCTCCGCATTTAATTCCTTCCTGACCAAAAACCCTTCCTATCCAGCAGAAAGAGCCACCACTTTGTCCCTGTCACAGATAGCGTGAGAAGAAAAAGGTGGAACAGAGTCGGCTTCGAATAGTGCAAAAGATAACATAAGAGAGGAAAACGGGTAGGTGCAGCCCTCATAAGACAATTTCATGTCTGATTGTACGCCCGAGTCGATTGTTCCGAATAACTCTCAGAGGCTCTTGAGGTTACAAACGATTATTAAGCATGAGTCAGTTGTATTGATCTTGATTTTCTAGGAGACTTCAAGAGCTTCTCGATGAGAAGTTCTGCAGCGCCAAGGAAATTTTGTAAAATTGTTCACCGTTGTAAACATTCAATATTCTCGTCGGTCTTGACATCATTGCAATCATTTAGTCCCAGACAAGCTGACGTTGTTGTATTTTCAGGCAGTGAACCTTCCCTTAAGAGGATACCAATTCTTAACACACAGGACGAATTGAAAGGTCAGCAAGATGTAAATGTAGCATAAACAAAGTTTATCGGGGTGATAGTATCCAAGAGAAAACTGCATCTTCAGATTTTTAGGTTGCCTGAGCAATATCTAATTTGTGATGCATCCTCAGCAAAAAATAAAAATTGTCTGATAACTTCTGCAAAAATGTATTCTTCGTTAAAGATTTATTCATCCCCTTTCTGACTTACTGTATACACGTGAATGCTTTAATCTACTCAACAAATATAAGAACTGTCATTCCTAGACAAAGCGTGTTATTAGAAAACTGTCACATGCCAGAAAAATTACCTATCCTTTGTGTATTGACTATCCCCAGGTGTGACTCATCATTAACGCTTCCGCTTCAGTGTTCGTGTACAAAGCCTTGAATCATTTAACTTATAATAAAATTCATTATTTAGTATGCAAGATCCTATGTGATATGCAATGCGGATATGCAAATACATCGGATTTCATCCACACAATGCTAACGTTTTTTTTAATTCAGAGATGCAATATCTTAGTTTTTGATTACTATAGATAAAAGAACCAGTTGCAGTACAGGTACCTTGTAATGTGAACCAAAATTATGCCTGTATCGTAGCAAAAGAAAATTATAAAATCGTGAACAGTAATTTAATTTTGGATAATTCAAAATTGGGGATCCGAAAGTCAAACATTCCAGGAGCACACTTAAAAATTATTTCTTTTACATTTTTTACAACGATTTTCCGCAATTAAGGTCAGTCAGTGTGAAATTATATTGTCATGTTGTCATGAATGCAGTTGACCAAACTTATTCCCTTATTTTCTTATCTATCAGCAGTCCAACGTGGCGTTTTCTTTTTTCTTTACGTAATAAACAATTAACAACCCAGAGGGTCTTATTACAGCATCCACTGAGTAGTGGCATGTTAAAGTAAATGTGTTTACTTCCATTACATATTAGTCAATAAAATATATATTTAGGTAGAGAATGACGTCATCAGAACAGTTCCAAGCGGGCGAAGATTTGATTTATATTATGTGTATTTCAAATTTCTGATTTCTTTCAATCTAGCAAAATACCAAAATACATTTACTCAAATTAATTTTTAAGCATTGGCAGTTTTCTTTCAATTATATTTCCCTTACCTCCTGCCATATTGTCTTCCACTATTGTTGAATCATACCCTTCACAGCCATCATCTAATATTGTTACTCTCTCCTTTGCATGTTACACTCCTCGTTGCAGCTCACACACCCTTCTCAGTTGTCCTCCACTATGATTGCCCTCACCCAAGTCTCTGTCCACCGCAAGCACCGCTGCCTCGAGCCATCACGGCTGCTGCTTCGATCCCTGGAATGATACGATAACAGTCGTTGGTGGCAAGAAACGACAGTAGTGAAGACCATGTTACGAATTTACAGCGCATTCATCAACGACCGCAATACACTCTTGGTTCGTGTTCATTGTACCTGCATGAATTCACACTTAGGTTAATACAAGATCATTCTGAACAAATCACCTATTTCCATGGGGGCAACATACGTGCATTTATCGAGTTATTGCATAATGTCCTGTTCTGCTATGAGCCTCTTGTTGGTTGGGTCGTGAGACCACACTAACGCCCAAGGTCAAACCTAGAGCGTATCGTGATTTGGAACGGCTCATCACGAAGGAGAAATGCCATGAGTTAAGGCGTGATGACGTTCTTAACAATGTGTTGTATGGGGAGTAGAAATGGGACAAGGCATTGCCATGCTCTGTAAGATGAATGAGAATAGGAAGCACTATCGTTGTCTTTGCCAGGCACTATCGTTGTCTTTGCCAGACAGTAGTATTCTACTGTCAATGTATGTACTGAATCGACCGCAGAAACAGATAGAAATGAATTCAAGTACTGCCCTGAGTACAAAAGGCAAAGGGCGTTATTCATGTGGGTGCGATGTGAGTCTAAGGTGAGTCTAAGGTGTGAGTCTAAGGGGATTAATAGGGCTCACGATTGGCAAAAAAAATTGCCACCAGTTGAAAAATTTATTTTGCAATTAAACACGTGGCATCGTTGAAACATACATAAAGCAATTACCATATAAAACAAAT
>SDVV010002199.1:0-23548 GCA_016164225.1 Gammarus roeselii | reverse complement strand
ATTCAGAGTTGAAACATGCTATATTGTTTTGTTCATGGTTGATCCCTTCCGCAAATCTACGCGCAACTACCACAAGTACGGGCAGAAAGACCGAATGTGCGTGGCAGCAGACCGCTGTAGGTTCAAACCGCAACAACCTAGACAGTCCTTCAACATCACCGGAAAATTGACGCCCCTCTCCCCTGTCTCAGCCACGATACAGGAGGATTGAGCCCTTGTCCGTGTGCTATTCAGTCCCATCAAAACTGGAGTTTACCTCCGGCCATTGCCTGGACTCTTCATCCTGCTACTGACTGCGCTTCGAAAACAACAGATCAACCGCACTAAGGCTCATCAGCGGCTACCAACTATCAGCACTCGTCAACAGCCTCATCACTCAACCGCCGCCATGGAGGAATTTATTCGCTCACTGGAATTGGCTTAGCCGCATATAACATAACCTTGCCTGATAACTGCACTAATGGTACTATCGTTCTAGGTACCAGACGATTAGTCTTCACCACGCAACTTCAGTTTCTCGCCGACCTCCACCATCAACACCAATACTGTTCTCTGTTATTCCCTAATGCAAGTGTCCACTATTCTCACTGCTGTCATGTATATTAAGGTAAGTGTAATTCTCAAATATTGAATAAGCCATTCTAGTACATGCTTCATGTCGATGCTCATTATTGCTCATTTCTGCTCATCATGCTCATTTATACATTGTACTCGTCGCATCAGACAGCCCATGCACCGGGTACTCATCTACCATCTCTTATCACTTCCCGATACCGGTACATTCTTTCCTTTCCATAACCAACTGCCTCGGCCGCCGCTGCCCCAAAGCGCAAACAGCACCAACCGTCGCCCACATTCCATAACTATCCCGTGTTCATTTCATGGGTATGTGGGTTTACGATGTTGTCTCGGATCAGGAGGATAGAATGATTGTAAAGGGGTTGAATTGGTAATGATTGATTGTGATAATGAGAAATATGAGTATCGCATTGCAAAGAATAAATTGGAATGAATGATAAAACGAGGGCCTCGAAATTGCCCTGTTATAGGATGCGATAGAGTAAAAATAAGAATAAAAATAATAAAAATAATTACTGCCTCCCAGCACATGTGCTATGACATGTTACACAAGAGTAGCGTGTGTGAGGTTGCTCGATGAGCACACATGGAGAAGAAACATATATAGCATATACATGGAATATAATGAGCATACTGAGAGTATTGAGATTATTTAGAGTTATGCATGAATTTAATATGTATTGTAACAGCAGTAGGAATAGTATTACCTTTATAGTAGAGAAGATCATGGTACAGTAATTATAGTAGGGCAAGATTACTGTAGGGCAGCTATAGTAGAGCTAATAGTGGACGATTGGCTGCTACATGTACACTCGCTCATTGTTCATTGCACTTAACTGTTTCTCAATTAATATAAACCAAATTCTCCTCAAATATCATATATAGCAGTGTTACCAAGTCACATCAATCTGGTGTTGATATTTCATGTACTATCGGTTACAAAGATAGAGACCTTATTTTTGATTTCGCGGTATATTTAAACTTCATTTAAATCAAATTGTGTGCAGGTAGGCAAGTTTTTATAGTTGTATATTTACAGCCAAATGTCTGGAGGAAATGCAAATGTGTAAATACATAATATAAAATATACAATCTTGGTGCAGGGATGTCGTAAACAGAATGGTAAATAAAAAATAAAGGTCTCAAACTCTGTAACCGACAGTACAACGTACAATGTCTAACCTACGCAAATGTTCATTATTTAGATCTGTACTCTCACTCGAATTCATCTTCAGCTCAACTGTCAACCTAAATCGTTCAGCGTTCAGCGCGCATCACAACTTAATGCGTAGCCCAAGTGTTAAGTTAACAACGAGCTCTGTTACAATAGTTTGATATTCCTGGGGAGCCTCAGCAAACTATTACATGGACGTAAGAACGATGTTTACTCATTCTATATCATTAATTTTAGAGCATGTATCGTTTAGAGCAATTATTCCCACAATACAGCGTTCAATACAGATTCTTGTACGTTCGTTCGTCTGTAAGTCATCGTAGGCGGTTCCACGGCAGTCTGCTGTGGCAGCCAGCCCAGGGCTTCCATCGCTGGGTTTTTCCACCCATATCTGTTTTTTTCAGACCCCATCTGGGTTGCTAGGTTTTATTTTTGAAAATCTAAAGGAATAATTTTTTTGGGGGAACAAATGCTACTATTAATAAACGACTACTTTAATTTGATACCTCCATGTTAAAGAAGCGTGTTTGCATTTGTATATCGGTTGTAACGAAGGTGCTCATCTTTAGTCACGTTTCATACCTGAATCAAACGTGTAATAAACGCGTTGTTTGCGCTGGCGGCTGCAAGTGCACCGGCTCTCAGTTCATAG
Source organism: Gammarus roeselii (assembly GCA_016164225.1). NCBI lineage: Eukaryota > Metazoa > Arthropoda > Malacostraca > Amphipoda > Gammaridae > Gammarus > Gammarus roeselii. The sequence goes on along the minus strand of SDVV010002199.1, from coordinate 21,143 downwards.
TTGACAGTGCTAGAGAGTAGTGACGCGTGGTCCTATTCTTATTAAGGTAGCTCCTAAATTTTAGTCAATTATCAGTTGTGTTCTGTTAAGCATGCCAATTTGCTTATACAGATGAAATATATTTATAATAAAAATGGTTAGCCCACCTAGGAAAATGTAATAAAAGTGGTATAATCAATCTTTCAAAGACGAGTGGTTCAATGATGAAAATCTCAGAGTGGCTAAAAGGAGATGCGAGTGAAAAGGGCTGTTGATACTGCATATGTTGTAAAACAAAAAATCCAGACGAGGAAATACAATGAACATACATTTCGATCAGCCTTTAAATTCATGTAAGTATCTTGTGATGACTTTTTAACAGAAATTAATTATCAAAATTTTTATGGTATTTTTTTTTCATTTGCAATCTAGGTTTATGTGGCATCAGTGAGTGGGAGCCCTGCTGCCAGCCTAGACCTCAGTGTGACTTAAGACTTTACCGAGTGAGAAGCTCGTCGCGGGCTTGCTGCCCTGGCTCTGAACGCTCACTCCAGCAAAAGGCCACTCTATCTCTCGCCGCATTTGTTGACTCTAACTCTCGCCGCAACACTCCACCATTCTCTGCGTGTCCTGAAGGGCAAGCCGCAGTATTTGCCAACCGTGGATTGTAAGATTCAGCGTACCAGAACTCTCTCTGGACTGGTCTAGAGCAAGCGTTCACCGTTCTCACAAGTAGCGCTCACCGCTCTCAACAAGAAGCGCTCACCACACTCAAATGTTCCAGCGGTCAAACCGACTTCACTGTCACCGCAAGTACTCGTGTCTTGAGGGACTCGCCCATTCAATTCGGCTACAACGCGTGCAAATAGTTCAAGCCCTTGCCACGTTTACCAACGCTCACCACTCTACATCTCTTCATTCTCGCACACAGCCAACTCAACTCTAGAGGCAGTTCACCGTCTTCATCCTCGTGCACCGTCAACTCAACTTCAAAGGCAGTCTTGTCTTAGCGTCGACTCAAAACCAACTCACACCAACCGCACAAGTCAACTCTAAACTTCACTCCAAGCTACTCAACTACCAGCACGCGCCAACTCATGCCTGCGCCTTGCTCATCAATTCCGTCAAGCAATCATTGACCCCGAAACTCTGGAGGCAGTCTCGTCCTGGCGTCAACCCGATCAACCACATCTTCAAGTACATCACCACCACCGTTCAAGTCATCACATCACCAAAATTTATGTCGGGTTCATGAAATCACATCACCACACCATGAAAGACGCATTTCACGCACGGGAAGGACTCAGCTGTTTCTGAATTTAAGTACGCGCTAACTCCAACCGCGCAACTCTTCACTCAACACCGTCCGATCAATGCGCCTTCTTTTCTGTCATCACATTGTAGTAGCTTTTGTGTCGTGTCTTGGTACCCGTGCGGTTCGCCCCACGGTTTAACCGGGTGATTGCGCATGTATTGTTCCTCTGGGCTCGTGAGTATAGACCACCGCAGGTACCATGTAACAATGGGCTGTCGTTCCCGTTTATGATACTATGCACTCATCAACTTTGTCACGTGTCATTGTTATCTCCATAGTAACCGACTGTTTTTATGTATTCATCATGGCCATCTATGTCAATTACTGCGCAATGTATTGTTCGAATTCTGTCAAGTTAACCATCACATCTACAACCTACCTGTCCAATGTTGTTACGTCTCACGCGCTAGGTTGTCAACCATAACCCAACACTAGGTAGTGTCATTGCCGCAACCTAGCGTAGTATTCCTTCGTGATGATTCCAAACCATAATGATCCTTGTCACCAATTCCAAGTCACTTCCTTACGACGGAAATATTCCGGTTTCTATGTAGTACTTAGTCGAGTTCACATCCCTCGTTGATAAGTAATTTCTTTCTCATTGCCATCTATGTCATTGCGTGATGTGCATCAACCAATTTATATAATTTTTCACTATCTCTGTTTTACTTCCATCATTATATTCCGTACAATCGACCAACCATCTCTTTCGGTTAATTTCCAGCCGTCGTTTAATCCCCATGTCTATACTGTACATTAATGAGACTACAAAACGACCATGTAATTTCAATTGATTCCTTCTCGCATGTGTGTTCTCACGCTCTCTCATCGAGTTCCGATAGTGTTAAGACATCCGCCATTCAATGCCTTCTATATGTTCAAATCGTTCAACCTGTAGAGTCAGCTCAAAATACTCAACTCAATTTATTTCATTCGTGCGATGTCGCGCCTTTTGCGCTAAGTCTAAAATCTTCGTTCAAATATTAACGATGATCCATTCTACACCGTCTCTCTTGTTCTTGAAAGCTCACAACCAGTCATGCATTGAGTTCGCAGCAAAAGGGCAAGAGAGCGGCAGAAGATCAATTTAGACCGTTCGTTCCAATTGTTCACAGTTACAATACGACAGTTTCATTGAAAAAAGTAAGTGCAGATGATCCGTACTATTGAAATTGCACACCATACATTGACACGATCCGAATAAGAGCCTCTCACGAAGTGCCCCGGGATTCGTTCCACTCAATGGCAGAATATTCTGTATGTTGACAGCCCTTAAGCTGAAAATGCCAGAAAACGTCAGAGAAATACGCAAGTGCGAAGTTGTTTCAGATGTCAACCAGCCGTTCGCATGACGTTTGTCGGGTTTCATAATCACGTTCCGTCAGTTATTGTCACAAAAATATTTTGTATTGGTGAAGGTGAAGTTCTTCGTGACAAATTCGACGAAGAGAGCGTCTCGATATGCCAAGAGGAACTGCATGTTTACGAGCAGAACGTTTGGGAGATTGCAGCATAGACTAACGAGCTCTTTTGACATTTTCTGGTATTGTAACAATCTTCGTAAGTAATATTTTTTACATATCTAATTTATTTCTGAAGGCATCCACCCTCAATAAAATCGATTAACGGTCAGGAACACGGCCTCGTTTGGGAATTTTGAAGTGACGACGGAAGAAGAGTTGCCCTGCGGTGTAAGGGTGGCCGTAAGAAAAATATTCATCTACGGCAAAAGTACGCTTCTCCTTCGGTCATAGCATGGTTGACACCCCCAGAATAGGGGGTGGCCGACGGCAAGGCGTATCACACAACCTCACACTCACATAACTTAGCCCTATTGCTCTAAATGGTCCGGCCGGAAGTCTCACAACACACACTCTGGGTCACGAGAGCGGTCTGAGGTCCGTGTCAGCAGCAGGGTCGACAGCGTGACTGGTTTACCCCCGCCCACGGCCATCCCGTTTCTCAACGAGACCCCAAGGGCGGGAAAGTACATCTTGGCAGCGTCAAAAATGTACCATTTTTGACGCCTTTTCATTGCACGCTCTCTCGCTACCTCTACATTCAAGTCTCTCCTTCCTAACGCCTGCTTCACACAATCCATCCACCCAAACTTCGGTCTACCTCTAGGCCTGCGACCACTCGCCTCCGCCTTCATTACCTTTTAAACCAATCTCCCCTCATCCAGCCTCACCATGTGCCCGAACCACTGTGTCCTTCAACTTCTTTACCATCCTAGATCTGATTCGAACCACGTAGTTAGTGAACCTGTCTCTCAGCGACACTCCAACCATACTTCTCAAACATTTCATCTGAAAACATTCAACCTTCTTCTCTTCTCTGCTCTCACCCCCCAAGTCTCAGCTCCGTATTGCACAGTTGGGACAGCGACACCCTCGTACAACCTTCTCTTTGCTTCCATCCCCACCGTCTTGCAGCTCATTACTCTCTTCAGTGTATCCAGCACTTTACACCCCTCCTTCACTCGGGCGATTTCACCTCAGTTTCCACTATATCAGTCTCCTCCACATGGGAGCCCAGTTACTTAAAACACTGAACTTCTTCCAAGAATTCTTCATTTAAGAGGACATTTATTCTGCTCGCATCAGCAATCCTCGAGCATCTCATTACTTTACTTTTTCTCGCGTTCACTCGAAGCTTCCTCCTCTCACACACTCTACCAAGCTCCAGACACTAGCCTACATAGCTTCTCTTATGAATCCGCCACCAGCGCCGTGTAACTCACAAGCAGCAACTGGCTCAACTACCAACTCCGCCCATTCGCTTCCAACAGTTCTAAGCCACAACCCAGCACACTCGCGTTCACCTCCCTGACCCATTTTCACTGTTAACCAATCACTCGCCTAGCTTCCCACTCTGACACATGCTCGGCTGCCAACATAGAAACTCTGCACCGCTTTTAACAGATTTTCGCCCCTCCATACAAACGCAACACCTTCCACAGCGCTTCCTGGTCAATCCTGTCATATGTCTTTTCCAAGTCCATGAAGTCAGAACACAGAATACATCCTTTCTCGTTGAAAGGTACTTCTCAGAGACCTGTCTCACTGCAAAAATCGGATCAGAAGTCAGAAATTGGTGTTGCCACATCGGCTTCGTCCAAGAAGAATCGTGTCCTACCGTTATGAGTGTCTCTAACCTACGTACTAGTGCGTCTTGATAGGCAGGCACATCTCTAAGAATTTCATACAGGAGTTTAAAATTTCACTGCGTTTGTTTCGTTCTAGCACGTAATTTTCCTTGAATTATCTCTCAATTGTTGCATACTCTGATGTGCTGCCCATATTACTAACCAATATAGATTTTCTATGCTATTTCCACGAGTACATCAAGTGATATTCTTGTAAAGGAATAAATAGTGATTAAGGAACTCGTATCCACCAGAGCTCTGACGTGAGCCTTTTCAGCTCCTCCGTAGGGCACGAAGTCATTTGTTCTGACAGGCTCGTACTGTTATATATGCGGAAATAATAACTTCGAAATTTAAATAATGTTGAATATTTAATTATGGTATGTTTGCACGCTAGTGTATCAGTAAAAACTGTATTATTTGTAAAACGGAAATGAAGAATTTAGATAGAGCTCTCTAATAAGATCGCTACAGTGATTTACAAACCGAAGGAAATTGTGAAATGAAAGAATTATTTCATTTGTACTGTTATTTGATACTTACTCTAATTAGAATAGGTTGGTATATATACTGGGAGCGATTAGTAAATAAGATCAGTAAGTTGGCTATGTGATGCGAGTAGTTATATGTCGACGAAACGTGCTCTGAGCGATTCGAACAATGTAATGGTTAGGATGTATGTAATTAATTTGGGTGTCCAACTTTTGGGTCAAGTTTATTACTTTTGGGCTAAATTAATTACTTTTGGGGACCTTAGCTCATCGTGAGTCAGATAAAAGGCCAAAGAGGCTAACGTCTGGCTTGCGGGTGGCATACAGTTGGCTTACGGCTGACTTACGGTGGGCTTACGACTGGCTAATGGCTGGATTACGGCTAACGGGTGACTCATTCGGATGGACGGACGGACAGCTTTCGGATTATTCATAAGGCATGTTAATAGGTTAGATAAACATATGTTATATATGTTAATAGGCTATATAAATAGAACGATTACATATATATTTACATTTAAGCTGCCTCTGGCATTCGTATTTCAATGCTAGGCATACTGTATTGCAATTCATTGCATGTCATGTTGCATATGTGCAATTCCAATGCTAGTCCTCTGAGTGTTTAGGGGTAATGATAACATATATAATAATATACATGCAGTAAACTATTACGTAACAGTTAGATTTTTTGCGGGGCGAAAGGGGCTAGGAATCTCTTTCTCTGTAAGACTTTTCCTCAAAGATGGCAAGACGAGCGCCTCTCCGAACCCTATTGTTAAAGTCGCTGAATGTGCTTGGCTGTAGTTCGAAGGAGGTAAGGAAGAGAGAGATTGGTGAGATGTTTGTAAGGAGGAAGTTTGATTTGTTGGCGCTGAGTGAGACGAAATTGAAAGGTAAAGGTGAATGTGAGTTTGGTGTGGTATGTGGAAGAAAGTCTAGTGTAGAGAAAGGTTGGGCCCGAGAAGGTGTGGTCTTGATATTTTTTTTATATTGAGTGATCGGTTATCTAGTAGCGCTACCGAATGGAAGGAGGTGTCCTCAAGCTTGATGTGGGTGAAAGTTAAGTTAGGCGTAGAAAGATGGGCATTTATGAGTGCTTACGGACCTGTCAGCGAGAGGAGTGAAGAGGAGAGGGAGCAGTTCTGGACTGACCTGAGTGAGTGTATTGAGAGTTTTGGAGGTCATTTCAATGTAGTTGTACTGGGTGACCTTAATGCGAGAGTTGGAGATGTAGTGGTGGAGAATGTGATATGAAGATATGGCGTCGCCGGTAGAAATGACAGTGAAGAAAACCTGATAGGTCTGTGTATGGAGCAGGAGTTGGTTGTCGGGAACAGTTTGTTCAAGAAGCGAGATATCCACGAATACACATAGGTAAGGATGCCCGTGGTGCTGATATCGAGGAGAGTGGTGGGGAGGCTGTTGGATATGCTGGTGTTGAGAGGGGAGGGTGGAGGAGTGTCTGACCATCTGCTGGTGGAGGCTAGACTAAGAGTGGAGCTGAAGTGGAAGGGCAACAAAAGAGTGGGAGGACGAAGAGAGGTAGTGAAAGTGAGTGAACGGAATGTAAGAAGCAGAGCTGACGAGTCTCAACAGGCGTTGAGATAAGAACATGACAACGTGATAAGACAGGACATGAGAGAAGTGGAGGAAGAATGGGAGACGTTAAGCGATGCGCTGCTGAGATGTGCGAAGAATGTTTGCGGTGCGCGACGTGTGGGCGGGTGCAGATTGAAAGGTTGCGATTGATGGAACGAGGAGATTAAACTGGCGGTGGCACGAAAAAGAGGAGCGTTTCAGGAGTGGTTGCAGGTGAAGTCTGTGGTGGCATATGAAAGCTATAAAGAGCGGCGAAACGAGGTGAAGCGGGTGGTGAAGAGAGCCAAAATGAATGCTGATGCTAGTTGGGGCAGACGGGTGTGCCAGAATTTTGAGAACAAAAAGATGTTCGGGAAGAGGTGAAGAGGATGAGATAGGGAGAGACCGGAAAGGAGGAAGGGGCAAAAGATGAAAACGGCCTGTTGTTGTTAGAAGTGGTGATGTACGGAAGACGTGGGCCGAGTATTTTGCGAGTTGTTGAGTGTCGAGGATGACAGAGAGGCTGACATTGTTGCTGTGGGTGGTGGTGCTCGGATGCCAGTTTTGGGAGAAAGACTTGTTGCGGACATTACCAGGGAAGAAGTGCAGAAGGCGGTGGAGGTGATGAAAGCAGGGACAGCCCCTGGTTTGGATGGTGTTGCGACCGAGTGCCTGATGAAGGGTGGTGTAACGATTGTCGAATGGTTGGTGAGGTTACTGAACTTGTGTTTTGTGACGGTTGTTGTACCGAGTGAGTGACGCAGTGCCTGCATTGTTCCGCTATATAAGGGCGAAGGAGATAAAAATGAATGCTGCAACTCGAGAGGGATCAGTCTGTTATGCGTGGTTGGTAAGTTGTACGGGAGAGTGCTGATCAGTAGTATTTGAGACTGTACGGACTACGTAATTGGAGAGGAACAGTGTGGCTTTGGGAGTGGTTGAGGGTGTGCCGATCAGATTTTTGCAGTGAGACAGATCTCTGAGAAGTTCCTTGCATAAGGAAAGGATGTGTTCTAGGCTTCATGGATCTGGTGAAGGCATACGACAGGATTGACAGGGAAGAGCTGTGAAGGGTGTTGCGTTTGTATGGAATGGGGCGGACATCTGTTGAAAACGGTGCAAAGTTTCTATGTTGGTAGCCGAGCATGTGTCAGAGTGGGAAGCGAGGTGACTGATTGGTTCACAGTGAAAGTGGGACTGAGACAAGGCTGCGGGATGTCTCCCTGGCTGATCAACCTCTATATGGATGGAGGGGTCAGGGAGGTGAATGCGAGTGTGCTGGGTCGTGGCTTGGAACTGTTGCGAGCGAATGGATGGAGTTGACAGTTGAGCCAGTTGCTATTTGCGGATGATACGGCTCTGGTTGCGGATTCAGAGGAGAAGCTATGTAGGCTAGTGTCAGAGTTTGGTAGAGTGTGTGAGAGGAGGAAGATTTGAGTGTTCGTGGGTAAAAAAAAAGTAATGAGATGCTCGAGGACTGTCGATGCGAGCAAAATTAATGTCCCCCTAATTGGAGAGCTCATGGAGGAAGTTCAGTGTTTTAAGTATCTGGGCTCCCATGTGGAGATGACTGAACTAGTGGAAACTGAAGTGAAGGCGCGAGTGAAGGAGGGGTGTAAAGTGTAGGGTGCACTGAAGAGTGTAATGAGCTGTAGGACGTTGGGGCTGGAAGCAAAGAGAAAACTGTATGAGGGTGTTGTGGTCCCAACTGTGCTCTACGGAGCAGAGACTTGGGGGTGAGAGCAGAGGAGAGAAGAAGGTTGAATGTTTTTGAGATGAAATGTTTTAGGAGCATGGCTGGAGTAACACTGAGAGATCGGATCACCAACGACGTGGTTCGAATCAGAATAGGGATGGTGAAGAAGATGGAGGATAGAGGGGATTCGCGTGTTCTGAGAAAGCTTAGGCACATGGAGAGGATGGATGAAGGGAGGTTGGTATAAAGGGTGATGAATGCGGAGGCGATTGGTCGCAGGCCTAGATGTAGACCGAAGTTTGGGTGAATGAATGGTGTGAAGCAGGCGTTAGGAAGGAGAAACATGAATGTGGAAGTAACGAGCGAGCGTGCAATGAACAGGCGTGAGTGGAGAATGGTTGTGAATGGTTGATTTTGACGCTGCTCTGATGTGCTTTCCCGCCCTTGGCATCAAGTTGTCGGGATGGTCGTGGGTGAAGGGCCTGGCAATAAGACGCGGCAAGGTAAACCAGTGAAAACTGTCGGGCCCTGGTGCTGGCAACGGGTCCTTGGACCGCACTCGTGACCTGGAGTGTGTGTTGCGGGGTTACCGGCCGGACCCCTTAGCACAAAAGGGCTAAGTTGTGTGAATGTGAGCGTATGAGGGCTGAGGTGCTCCTAGCCGTCGGCCACCCTCCTTTCTGGGGGAAGCGGCCTAGTGTCTGTGTCTGGTATCTGTATCTGTATTGAAGGTGAAAACCCCACACATATTCTGCCTGCACGAATGTTTATTGTCGGACACGTTCATGATGATATTTTCAACCTTGGTATCATTTCTACGTCGTTTGCTGTTGGAGAACCGCTCGATTATCTTTTTGACTGGTACATTTTAACATAGATAATACGCAAAGTAGATTCAGTAAGCTCCACAGACCAAGGATTGATCACGTTGGATCGGTTTCTGTATTACAAGTTGTATTTTGGCACGCGTGTCATGATATGGTGCTATATTTTCTCCATATATTAATGGATTAAACCCAAACATAGCATAAAATTAGTGTTTGTTATCGTTTTTGAATATTAGGATCCAATGACCCATTTTATTAGGATCGCTTCCGCTGTTAACAATCATGTAGTCGTTCATTGGATGCATAGGCATTCTGTCGTCAGCAAAACATCCTAAATAGGCACGTTTCATAATTGGATCGCTCATGAATATATTTTCAATTTGATTATTATCCATGTTTACTGAAGATAGTTGGGGAATGCCCTCCTTGCCGAATCTATTTAAATGACACCGAGTGTATAACCTACCAGGAACAAGATCTTATTCGTAGTGGGTGGATTTTTGCAATTCACCGTTATACGTATGTTTGCTCTTTTTTCTAGGTTAATGGCATCTTCAGAGTCGGTTGGCCTTGTATCTATTACAAATATAGTTGTTCCTGTAGGGAAATTTTGTCTTGCAATGAGATGAGAGCTTTTACGTGTCCCTAGAGCCAAAAATGTTTGTTGGTATGCTGGGTCGCACTCTTTGAGAAACGACTATCATATGTTGGTAATGCAGTTTCCGTTTACGTCGACGATAACGTTTGTGATGTCGTTATGCTGGGAGTAATTTGTATTGCAAAAATATGCTCCGTTATGTGCCGCTCGATCAATGAGAAAAAAGGCTAATTTATGTGAAACAATTCTGTTGAAGGGGGAATCATTGGAGATGGGGTTTTGACCGGTAGGAAAGACGATTGTTATGACAATAGGCCGATCGAACATGTAGTTAATCATGTCATTGTTGTTTGTGAACGCTTTATTTAGTGCAAGCAAAGTTGTAGGGTATGGTATAACCTTTTTACACCATAATTTGCACGAATCAACTAAATAGATGTATTCTTCATTATCATGTGTTAGAAGAACGCTACTAGGTTGTGCCAGTTCCAATCGTATATTTACGCTAACATTATCCAATAGATAACTGTTGCTACCGGCCACATCAAATTTTAGTGGTCCCATCATATGTATACCATGACGTACACTTTCTTGAACCCAAACCTCATTTTCGTTTTGAATAGCAAAATTCGCTGCGACGATGGAACGGAGCAGTGATTCATACATCATATTTAACCCTTAATTGTTTAGATCGGAGCTTTTCATGGACGTATTGATGTTGAGATTATTGAGTCGTCTTGTATAACGGTTTCCATTACACTGAACACCATTTAGCAATAGAGAGTGACTTTTGAACATGCGATGGAAAAATTCGTCAATGAGTGTAACATGTGCAGCGGCGGCCAACGCGCTTCCATTTGCATTCCTAACTCGGATTTTCACTTCTGCAGTTAACGAGCTCAAGTTGACCATTTCATTATCCGACCCGGGAATATGAAATTCTACAAAGGAATCGGTAATTCTACCATCATACAGGCTGCTGTTTCCACTTGGAAATATCTTTCGAATTTTGACTCGATACTTGATTCAATTAAATATTTCTTGTTGACGGAAGGAAACATATCAATCACTCCCTCTATCGTTTTCCATAGGGGCTTCTAGCCCTGTCATGCTGAGAGATGATCCACCAAGCTTGTTGTCGGTATAGAACATCACCCGAAACTAATGTTAAAGGTGCATGAACAGTGGTCTTTATTAGTCCTTAAATAATGGACGACTCGACTCTATCTTTCTTCCCCGGTTCTTCTTTGATTTACATTGTTCGTTACTTTTCCTGCAATCTTGCCTCCAACTATGGCTTTCTTTACAACTAGTTTTGAGTGTACCATCCCATGTTCCTTGGCTGATTTTCGCATATCTTTCTGCTCCGGGTAATCGTGTGTCATGTTTCAAGCCATATTGACAGCTGGAGGCAGTACAGTTTTTCGTAGGAAAGGCAATGTACGCCTTACAAGACTGGCTACGGTTGAGAAAAATTCGCTACCCCTCTGGTACGATATCGAACTTGTGAATCTGTCAATATCATGTAAACTTCCACCGCGTATTTTGTCATGTTTCGCGAGTAAAACTTCGTATTGTTTGTACAACGGATATGCATATACCACCCTCATGATTGCTAGTTTCCAAATGACCTTATTTATATCCAGCATTATATTTATATGGCTCTAGCTTTTTCTAAAATGCAATACGCATAGGCTCGATCCACCATCCTTGAACGGGATGATACCGCCAACACCATCTCGTTGATCGACGAGAATGGAATAAATATGACTACGCTGTAATTTTTTATATATGACATATGCACGCGTAAATAAACAAGATTTATTAATTGGAATAACATCAAGAATATTGACTTGCTTGTCGCCCATATAGCTGCGTGAAACGATATCTGAGTAAACGTTTATGTAGCGTACATTATTGTTCATAAGGAACATTTTTTTGCTTCGGCACCTTCACCGACATTATATTTACACAATGCTCCACCCATTAAATCAGGTAATCTATCTTCAACAAAGAACCAATTCACCAAAGCTTCAGTTTATTTGAATTGCAACATGTTTGGTAGAATAAAGGCATTGAACTTTGTGCGTTTTGTAATACTGATTTCTAGCTCGAAGATGTGTTCTTCCAATGTATTGCCTGATTTTTTTTCGCTAGGAACAAACAAAGCAGTTTCATGCTCGACTTTTTTATCTCTATCATTAAAATAGTCTACGTAGAAAACAATGTTGCACTGTTCACGTGCTTTTTTATCTTGAACCAGTCATTATAGAATACTTCTACAAGTCCTACGCTCCACTCTCCCTGTAGCTGTATTCCTAGATAAATGTTGTTAGTAAAACTTGAAGATGTGTTGTTCTGGCCCAGCGATGAGACAGATGAAAAAGTCCTGCGGCTCCTGCATCCTGCACTGGGTCCTACGTCGTACTGAAAACAAACCGCGTGTAGACATCAAATATATACTCTAACTAATTGGACAATGAAACATGTTCAAGTATATACGTATTAATATATTGCATGGTTACATAGGAATATTTACACCTTAAGAACATTTAGAGAATAAAACCAGAAGACGGATGTTCTTTCGTCATTCACGCGAGTACACTCGCTAAAGAAGGCCTCATCCACCTTACGTCTCTTCCAGGTTAATCCATGTTTACATCGACGTCATCATCCACGACACATCTCTTCCTCTTCTAGTGACGGTAAACTCAATTTCAATGGATTTTTTGGGAATGTCTAGATGCCCATAGGGAAGAGTTGTGCACGCGTCAATATAGTAGCGTTTGTTTTCAAACTTCCTGAGGCAATTTTTAATAGTGCGCACAGTTTGAAGCTGGCATGCTTGTGCGCGAATGTTGTGCATGGTCTCAAAGTGTGTGTATGTTTTCTGGTTATGGATGTCTCTGTATTGTTCATGTCTGATTTTGGCTTCTGTCAGGTAATTGACACCCTTAGCAGCTGATTTTGTAACGTCGGACTCGAGCAACATACTGTAACACTTTGGATTCAAGCAAAGGATTTCACTCGGGTTGTCGTTGGCTGTTTCAATTTTTAGTAGTTCCAGCTGTCCTTTCTTTGATTCATCGTACAAGGGATGATTTTTAAGGTAGTTGGAGAAGTCCATGTATTCAGCCAGGGGAGGTTTACGCATTTCCGCCTCAATGTCGTCCACACCTTTGAACTGGAGCAGCAACGAGTCTGTTTCCGAGTAGATGAGCGAGACGTTGTCACCGTAGTGTGGTTTTAGTGTGTCATAAAAGAAGCTGTAGACTTTTACTTTAGCTTTTTCAAGCACGTAGAACCTAATTTGGAGTGGGTGAACCATTCGTATATTTTTTTGCTTGAGGATCATGATGACTGTTTCGGAGCCGATTGCGTAGCAGTTTTTCAGGAGGGGGTTGGCAGCTTGTTTTCGGAACTTGTTGGTTGTGCACACCACCTTTGCCTCTAGACTTCTGTTGAGCGGGTTGATCTCATTGGTTGTGCACACCAACTTTGCCTCTAGACTTCTGTTGAGCGGGTTAAACATATATACTATTTGATAAAAAACTATTTGATAAAAGCTTATATAAGGGCTTTTCGAAGGAGTTTGTAGACTCCTGACGTTTTTGGATATTTGTCATAATGAATGACTTGAAGACAGGTTCCTGTTTGATTCGAAAAATTTGATGAACCATGGTGACTTTCAATTCTTGCCTGAGGAGTACTTGCAATAATTCCAGTGCCATGAGGTAGTCAGTTTGGGGTAGATGACTAACAACCAGCTTACGATCTGCTCGTTTTCTGTTTTTGAGATGTCCCGAGCCTGTCAAGAGATTTTTTGTGACGGGCGAAACCTCGTCCAAGCTAACCTTTTTGTGATGTAGCAGTAGTGTCAGCTCGTCTGTTTTTTCGTGCAACTTCGTCGCTGACTCGGGCATCGATACAGACAATGTATGTGTACTCGCCAGAACAGTTCGCGTTTACCAAGTCGAATGCTAGAATTGCTCCGGGTGTGAGCTCGTGGATTTCGCCAATGATAAGTGGCTCACTCAGGCATCCACCATATGAACTTTTAAAGTCTTACATTGCTGCTGAAGACACAGGTGGCTTAGGGTCAAAGTCTTTGCATCGAGGATTGTTTATCTTTGTAGGACCTTTCGTCGACGTTACAAATCCACCTCTTGTATTTTTGACAATCAAGTGGAGTAGATCGACATAAATGACCAACTCCCGTTTCATCTTCCCTTCGAAAAGGGCGGCTTGCATTGCAAAGCCAGGGGCGCTCACAAAATGGACGGGGTCCAGGGTGGAGTCGCATGTCATGGTCTAAACTTTTGGAAGACATCGGCCAGTAGCAACGTGCCGATGATGAGGTAGATGATCATGTAGTCACAAAGGGTCTTGCAGTTGGCTGCCTGCCACATTTGAATCCCTTCAGCATAATGAAGAGTCCGATATTCCTTTGCCTCGAACTTGACTGTAAAAGACTTGTAGCGATGGGATGTCTGTTTGGTTCAGCACAGAATCCAATGTGATGGCCTCATACAGAAATGACCTTTTCGAGTAGCGAGTTCTAGAACCTTGTCACTGTAGCTGAGACTTGTGAGATGAGATTTGAGAAGTGGCATGTCATGGCCACTATTTTTAAGATTTTTGGCAAGACTATCTAAACTTGAGTTGAGAAAAGAGCACGAGTCGATAAACTTGACACCGTACTTGCTCGTGGCGTCGTTCAAGGAGACAGATATGCTGAACATTTTGTCTGACTGTTATGTCAACACATTTATATTCGAGAAGTTAGTGCCGTCCAATCCTCTCAATATAAATCTCATGTCATAAGCTGATGCATTGTGTGCTATACAAGGCTTGTACCTGAGTTTCTCTGTGATTCTGATATTGCAATTAAAGCACAGAGCCCTAATATAGTTGCCAGATATCACTTCTTCATTGGGTTCATAGACGCCCTCGATGTAATGATTATGGTGGCGGTGGCGAACTCTTTTTTTTTGCCTTTTTCTCCAAAAGTGTCCCCGCAGCACTCACAGGGTTTGCGTTCGTAATATTTTTTTAAGTCTTGTTTTGTGAAAACGGGTTCGGGGTACAATGGTATCGTTGACATATAATCATTATAATCTAGCAACATATTTTTGACGAGATTTGTCTCCATCTCCTCAAGGGGGACTGAAGTCGAATCGACTACTTTGTGCCTTACAATTTTCCCGTCTTTATCCACTAGCGTATAACTGTACATGCACAACATGTGTATGTTGACTATATTTTTCCCTCTTGACATGGCTCCAGCACATATTCACAGATAAATAACAAACAATGGGTGGTTTCATTGTTGCATGCATGGCTGATAATTGGTACATTTTACCTTCTTCAGGCACACTGATGTTTTGCAAGACTGTACTGGACGAACACAATTTAACGTACCCAGATGTTTTGCTTTCATTCATGCCCTGCATGTAGAATGGATAAAAAGTTGTCTCTATGGCTCGTTTTTCTAAATGTTTCCATAAATGTAGAGACACATGGAATGAGAGCGACATGGTTGGCATCAAAGATTTGCACAAGATGGATCGTGTGCTCCTTACTAGCGTCTAAACTGCCGCTGTATACACTGACATGACCATAACCTTCCTTCTCCTTTGTGAGCTGACACAGTCTGATGTTAACTTCACAGTCCTTTTCAATGACTGGAAAATCTTTTAAAGCCACAGGTGTGTTCAAGGCAAGGTATGGAAAATTAAAGTATGTGTCTCTATGCGTGAGATAAGTATGTTCCGATTCCCGTATTTTTTTAGAGGTTTGTATGGTGTTTTAAATGGAAATATGCGATCAAGCTTGTGAGCATTCAATTATTGTTATTTGTCTTGATGTTGACAATGTGGTGCCGGCCTGGACAATTTTTGAGCCAAGGAACATAGTCGCCATGACGTGTTATATAATTAACCCCTGTCATGTTGAATTTAAGGTCTACACTGGTTACTGTAATAATACTCTAGTCACTACCTTCTCGCTCCTGTTTTTCTAATTTATTTTGTATATCTACCCCGAGATCCTTAATCAGTTCAGATAGCAAAGTGTTTTTTGTCAGCTGGATAGCTTTTGTGTTTATCACCCAGTCCTTGTCATCTACAGATGTATCCTCCATTATTTTGCTCATCTTGACATTCGCGATGCATTGGAGTCTTTGGAATGTACCTATTTTAGATTCAATGTGTTCCACTAATTCCTGGCGTCCTAATGTGATCATGGAAGATATATTTACATATTCAGTGTATGGTATAAATTTTGAAGTGACAAAATTGTTCTCCAAAATTTCTATAGAGGTAGGCGGATAAAATAAAAGCTCAGGCATCGGAGCAGTAGCCTGGGTGATGAATGGGTCCGAAGACGGATCATCAGTAGGCTGAGTAACGAACAGTCCAACAGGAGACAGCGCCAAGGACGGATCAGCAGTAGGCTGAACTCGGGGTAGTTCCGGAGCAGTAGGCTGAACACGGGGTTGTTCCGAAGACGGATCAGCAGCAGCAGCAGCACTGGGTTGCCGGCTTTCGCTAGGGCTTGCGAACATTGCGAGGCTCGCGCAAGGGCATGCGAGGGTATGACAGGTCTCATTTCAGTATGGGGTGCGGACACTCCCTGCAGTACTTACATCGAGAGTAGAACAACTGTCCGTCACAAACAAGATCAAGAGCACAAATAATGTCTGAGCTGCGGCATTTGCCATTTTATGCAACAGTGTACGATAACTTGGACAAGAGGCTTGCCATACACAGCCAGAAGTCATATGCTGCCAGATGTACGACAGCGAAACCAAATCAAAACCAAAACAAAAGGAACGCGAAACCGATATACGTGTTGTAACCTACATGCCAGCTTTCAGCGGTGGGGTCATGTAAAACTAGCATCGCTGAGGTGGTGGACAAACACATCATGAGCTTCTCGTTGAGTAAACATCCTTCTCCTCAAGATTGATCAACAAGCCCGGAAAATGGAGTTAATAAAAGTAGGAAATCTTACAGTGATCTATAACCTCACTCTACAGAGGTTTGCATT
Organism: Gammarus roeselii; assembly: GCA_016164225.1. Lineage (NCBI taxonomy): Eukaryota > Metazoa > Arthropoda > Malacostraca > Amphipoda > Gammaridae > Gammarus > Gammarus roeselii. The sequence continues at coordinate 4,461 of SDVV010002199.1, read as the reverse complement.
CAGTGAAGCTGGCAATTTTGTGTCAACGACACTAACAACATTTAGAGTTATCTTGAACATTTTAAAAATGAAGGAACAAGTGTCTGTTTTAATAAGACAGGACTCGTTGAGCGTGGAGCTGGAGTGCAACTCGGAAGAAATATCGCGTGTGTTTTTAAACAATAAATCAAAACTGAACAAGTCTAGAATTGTACTAAGTCCTGAATTTATAGTCGGCTTCCTCAGTCAAGAGGTTTCGATGCTGGAGCGTAGTGTATCTCAGTCACTTGAGCGAATCTCGGAAGATGAGCCCATAACAATGGATATACCAGACAGATCATTCTAAAGCACCTTCTCAACCTATGGTGAAGATGTCCCCGAAGGAAGATGTTTACACTATTAATAAAAATAATTATTTAATGAATAAAAAAACATAAAATAATATTTTGTTTACACTGACCTTTGTAATGCATCATTTCCGACTTTGTAAAAGTCAGTTTCTGTTGCCTGTTGCGGGTAGTGCCACGCCTGTGTCTGCCACGGTGGTCTTTGCCACGGTTATCGAGGTTGCCATGCTTGAGGCTGCGGCCGTTGCTTGTGATGATGTACAGGCAGCAGATGACGCCGGTAGTTTGGGTTACCGTACCTAGGATCGCCGTGATAGTTTGGGCGATGACTGACCAGCGGAAAGCCCTGATACGAGTGATTTGCTGGAGGGTACTGCGTTGGTCTGCACGTAGATGAGAATTTGTCGAAAAAAAACACTGTTTATGCTCTATCATGGAATAGTTTGATTACTGAGTCCAAAAATTTGTAGACATTTTCGTTAAACATACCTTATCATCCCTGAAATTCCGGGTTGATCTGGCCTACCCCCAATCGAGTTGTTACTACGATCTGTTGAATAAAAATAGTAATGAATTAATGAAGATAAATCGATTGCTGCAAGAAACATACGGAATCCACATTGGTTGATGTCAAAGATGTTGGCATGACCGATCTAACTTTAGATGTGCAAATAGCCCCCGCTGATATTACCTGGTGACGCCGAACGGGTCTTTGATTTCAGCACATCCTTGATGGAATACATCTGCAAAAAAGAGAAAGTATATATAAATGAAAGGTTCATTGAAAAATAGTTAATCGTGCATCACCTGTTGGGTAAGATGGAGACTGTTAGGTATCAGGACATCAATATTTTTAACAAGCCCGCACGATTGTTTGTGAGCGGGTTCTCATCTAGTGGGAAGAGTGTACATTGTCGGAAAAATAATCACTAAATACATTGATAGCTTCGATGAGGTGATCGTTTCGGGGTCAGAACACTTTCCTGTAAGGAAACAAACTAAATGTAAAACTTTGTAGTGTATGACGATTTCATGTTAGAATCTGAGTCTACGTATTTTTGCAAATGTTTTCTGTCGGGGCCGCCACGCAATTATCAGTGCGATATATTTAAACCAATTGCTCTATCACCATAATCCATTCCACGGGACAACTTCTTTGAATACCACACACTTTCTTATCCTACGTATGCGCGGTATAAATCAATTACGTTACTTTGGTAAAACATTCCCTGCAAAAGACAAGATTGAATCGTTCATCTCCGTATACAAGATGCATGTGAAAAAAAACATATGGGCACATCTTGGTTGATTTCACACACCCAAGTCATTCGAAACTCTCGATTAGAGCATAAATTGCAGGACATGAATTTGAGACAAGTATTGAATTAGAATGGAGAGTGTCTACTATAATCCAGATGCTGTTGGATCATGCTCTAGTGCAAAGGCTCTACATCAAAGTTTTACGAATATTTGTCCGTCTACAACAAGGCTCAACGTTGAAAAATTTCTACAAGGGTCAGAGACTCTAACACGATTTAAACAAGCTCCCTTTAAATTTACCAGACGCATGTTCACAGGTGCGCGTCCTGGATCAATTATCTGTGCGGATGTTGCCTATATGAAAGATTATGCAGATAAAAATACCCGTATTAAATATTTATTGATTGTCATTGATATATACAGCAAATATCTGTTTGTACAACCCTTGGAAGCTATTACATTTAAAAATATGATGGCAACATTTGATACTATATTCAACGAACTAGTATGGTCAACAACTCGGATCTGTTCAGATCAGAGAAGCGAGTTTATGAACAAAAGCTTTAAAGCTTATTCGACCAGCATGAGCATATCCATTTATTACACATACAACAAGGCCGTTAAAGCATCATCTGCTGAACGGGTAATACGGACTACAAAACTGAAGTTGGGTAAATATATGCATGCTAAAAAGACGGAACGCTATATAGAGGACTTGCAAGTAAATGTGAACGCTTACACTCTGACACCACATACATCATTATTGGCCCGGGTCCCCTTTGACGTTTGTTTGTTGAACGACCCTAGGCACTGTTGTCCAAAATTTATAAAATACGACGTAAAAGAATAAATGTGCCCAGTACACAATCAAAGTCGGGAGCGTACGTACGCTTACAGTGCAGTGATCCCAGTCTCAAGACATTCAGGAAAGGACACGAACCAAAGTTCACAAAGGAATTGTTTCGTATATCACATATTTATCAAAAACATTACCCTCCGACCTATGAAATAACACCGCTCGATAGTTATGAACCCATCAAAGACTTTGCCTACAGGCAGGAACTAGTTCAGTGTGACAGACCTGATATTTCTTCTATCAAGGTCTTGAAAAAACGAATTAGACGAGGAAGACATCAAATCAACGTGATTTACATGGATTATCCAGACAGCAAGCCTACGTGGATAAATGAAGGAAACATCGTTTCGTGATCTGTGATAATCGTACTTTGAAACGGAAATTGAATTTTTATGATGAATTAAATCAACTAAAACCATCCGAACGTAGTCAACTCATCAAACTATTGTCTGATATCGAAGTTAAATTCATCTGCAAAATATTTACAAATATACTGAGTGGAAAATTGGTCTGTGGCAAGCTAACCAAGTCACGGGTAACTAAATTCAACTCTATAATAAATTTATTAGGCAGTAAATCGTCCGTGAGTAAATCGTCCGGGTGCAAAAGGAAAACATTATCAACCGTGCGTTGAGGGATTTCGTTAAATTTACTATTACCCACTGCAGTGAGTTTCCTGACAAAAATAATTCATGGATGAATCGGTTTACTACCTTGTTTCAAAATCCAAGATGGATAAGGTCTTTATCGCAGCAGTATCACTACAGGCCCTACACCGTAAGCGATCAAACAAAAAGAGATAAATTATGGCGATGTTACAGCACTTAAATTTGATCCGAACGGGTTTGTTAGCCATCCCAATGTCCAAAGTCGTGTTCACGTTCTCGATATCCTCAAATGCTTATTAGTCAATAAGACTGTGATAAACAAAGATGTAAATGACGTCGTTCAAACAGTCCTGGATAAAATGCCTATAGCGTTTCACAAAAATATACTATTGAAAATTTAAGAGGAGAAAGAGGACGCGGTGAACAAATTTTGGGATATTTTATAAAGTAACACACGGCTTCGTAACACCGACATAACACTCGTAAACACTGTTAAACATTCACTGTATAAAAAATCACAGAACAACATAGACTGCCACGCGAAACATGTTCGACTATGACAGGGTGAACCATGTATGCCAGTGTATCACTTGCGGGAGGGGCCTCTTCGCGATCAAAAGATAAGGCCTCGTGAGCACCCCAACACTGCAGTCATAAGCATGACTGACACAAATAACAAATGAGAATAGGAAATAAATAGGGTACCCTAGCGTGGATTCACTCTAAACATTCATAACACAACCGATATTTATCTGGAATACCACGTATCATAACACTGATACTAAAATAAAATGCATATAAGTTCACTTTAAAAGTCGCACTTTGGGGAATAATCAAGCGCAGGTCCACTTCAAGCAACGATACAGAAGGCAGTGACGCGCTACCGTGATCGGGACACGAGTACCGTCCGAGGCTGCTCTCATTGGCTAGTGGGGGTGTCGGGGCAGGGCATCGTTCAAGGTTGCCATCTCATTGGCTGCTGGGGAGGAGGGTGTCGGGGGCGGGGCATCGTCAGAGCTCCGCTCACTCATTGGCCTGGTGAGATAGGCAGGCAGAGCATCGTCAGAGCTCCGCTCACTCATTGGCCTGGTGGGATAGGCAGGCAGAGCATCGTCAGAGCTCCGCTCACTCATCCAAGACTGACACCATCACGCAAGGCTGTTTCGGCCCTATATTTCCCCCCAGGGCACGTTTAGGCACACTTATTTCCACTCAGGGCACGTTTAGGCACACTTATTTGACCCCAGGGCACGTTTAGACACACTTATTTTCTTCCAGGCCGCGTTTAGGCACACTTATTTCCCTCCAGGGCACGTTTGCTCCTATATCTTCAGAGCTGTTCGACGGCATAACACGTCATGGTGACATCATGCTTATGTTGAATATCGATGTATGCCTAACATATGATATA
>SDVV010002198.1:0-23551 GCA_016164225.1 Gammarus roeselii | reverse complement strand
ATATAAATAATTAACAATGGTAAATTACAAAGTAGGCTGTACATGCTTATTCAGAACATTGTTATCGACGAAATTTACATGTAATGCCCTACAACAGTTCTCTCTGTTTACAAAAAGCTAACTGTGTCGACCTCGTAGACGGTTCGATGGCGAGTGGTCGAGGACATCGCGATTCTCGTTTATCGTCTGCAAACGGGCAGACAATTACTTCTAGGCGGGTGTTAATTTCCTAACAAAATGTATAATTTCTAGAACCGTCAAGGGGATCAAGTATTTCCAAATATCTTTGAACGACCAACTTATTCGTTTGAATTATTATCATAAAATAGCTCCAAATTCTTGACTAATAAATAAGTTTAATATTTCTCCCTCCCCAAGTGTTGATTTTTTTGTATTCAGACCAATCGACCGGGGCGATTTTCCATCAAATGTTAGTAGCAAAACGATATTGAACAAACAAACGATTATTTTAATGTTACTTTAGCTATATTACAGAGCACCATCTACAATTAAAAATAAATAAAAAGCATCAGTGATCTAGGTGACATTTATATAAAACTTCAGAAATTTACTCAGGAAAGGTTACTTCGTGACACAATTCCCTTCTACCGCAACCAGAGCAAGCCTGAAGTCATCGATCATTAGTAGGCTATGTGCTTGTACAATCGTATTGTCTTTCATATAGTCGGTTGAGATTGATCCGATCCTTGTACAAATTCAACCATTGCAGTTAACCTCGCATAGGCTTTCGCACTGCCCCCTGTCGAGGCAATAACATCTGCAGCTCCAAACTGATGTTCCTACACAATTAAATATCATTGTTGCATTTCTGTGCACATTTGCACTCATCTGTTTAAAGACAAAAACCGAAGAATTTCTCTTACATTACTTACTCTGTTGGCCTTTGAATTGGTACTTAATTGCTTAATTTCACATTACTATAAGAAAGTAGTGTGAATGTGGATTAACTTGTTGATGTACTGTAAATGTTGTCTGAGATTAACGTGGCAAAATATGAGGAGTTGTTTGGTTGAAGGAATTGGATATTGAGCCTTTCAGAATAAAAAATATCTTCAGGTATACTCTTATTATTCTAAACGATTCTTTTGGTTACAATAAAATTCAGTACAAATATATTTCTGGAGTGTTTAGTCACATTTAGGATTGTGCTATTAATATATTTGACCTATATGTGCACCGTTTCATGTCTACTTCCCCCTAATTAAGATGGAACCAAAACAAATGTAGTAAGAAAAAAAAACCTCTTTCAAATTTGCAAACTTGCAAAAGCTTATTTCGTAATGGTAAGATATTGTCGATGTACATTCATGCAGATGCAAACCCGTACCTGCCGAACATTTCCTCTCGCTAAATAAAAAGAGGCTATTTTCTCTAAATTGTTCATCACTCGCTGCATATTTCATTGCGATTTGTTTTCGACAAAACCTATCTTAAGGATAAACACGGATATTAAAATTCTTTCGAAAAACTGTTGGGTTTTGTTGACCGCATGTTGAACGTTGCCAGTTGTGATGCATATGTCGTGTTATAACATATATTACTTCTCTAATATAATGAACGATCAAGCACTGCACCAAGTAAGGGAACCGATATCACAAACTCTTTATGCAGAAATATTAAAATACAACGTACAGCGTCATTGCAAGACACTTTTGCTGCTAGAGTAACGGCCAACCATTGCAGTGTTTGAAAAATTGAGACAGCGGAGTCCGGATACATTTTGGTGTTGTAGCCGTCTGTTTATTCATAAAACGAATGAAAGTTAAGTTTATAAAAGGTGCAATACCGAGTGACCGCATTTTTATTGCAGAAGCTCATTCGTAATATAAAGATAAATTTGTCATGCAATGCCCACTATTCATTTGTGTCGAGAGAATCTAGCCGATGGTTTGATCGCTCCAAAGCTTCTCAGTAATCAGGGTTCAAGTGGTAAATAAATTGATTGGTAAGTGATTGTTGGTATATGAGACATACCGTTGAGTCGTAGAGTATGCCAAGCTGCCGTCGATCTTAATTGACACGGATATGCAAACAGATTCTGGTATTCGGAACAGTATATTATCTACACCCGATTTTCTATGGTTTCCGCCCAATAACTCACTAATAACCTTTTTTTACGAGAATATTGAGTATAAGGAAATCTGTCTCCTGGAGTGCGAGGGTGTGGTTGCCATACTGCGACATGCTGGTGGTCCTCAGCGTGCTTGTCATCCGTTGCTCCATTCGGTCAGACGCCAGCTGTGACGGACGTTCAGTCAATTCCTTGTGTTGATTAAAATAAATAACCGCATGAAACATATAAACTAATGTTTAGGCTTTCTGATGTTGAGTACCATCCAAATTAACAATGTCATATCAATTCTGTTTGATGTTTAAATTTGCCTGATAACGCAGGAAACCATCAACTGTCTAGGGGACAGGATACAAGTGCAGGCATACGTCATGGGGACTATGGTATGGGCTGAACGCACGTCATCCATTCCAAATCACGCAGAATCCACTTCACTCCCCGAATTTCATTTGAGCAGCCCGTATCCTTTTAAATCGATCTCCCAATAGGGTGAGGTAGAGCTGGTCAGCGCAGGTCTCCTTTTAAAGCGATCTCCCAATAGGGTGAGGTAGAGCTGGTCAGCGCAGGTCTCCTTTTAAAGCGATCTCCCAATAGGGTGAGGTAGAGCTGGTCAGCGCAGGTCTCCTTTTAAAGCGATCTCCCAATAGGGTGAGGTAGAGCTGGTCAGCGCAGGTCTCCTTTTAAAGCGATCTCCCAATAGGGTGAGGTAGAGCTGGTCAGCGCAGGTCTCCTTTTAAAGCGATCTCCCAATAGGGTGAGGTAGAGCTGGTCAGCGCAGGTCTCCTTTTAAAGCGATCTCCCAATAGGGTGAGGTAGAGCTGGTCAGCGCAGGTCTCCTTTTAAAGCGATCTCCCAATAGGGTGAGGTAGAGCTGGTCAGCGCAGGTCTCCTTTTAAAGCGATCTCCCAATAGGGTGAGGTAGAGCTGGTCAGCGCAGGTCTCCTTTTAAAGCGATCTCCCAATAGGGTGAGGTAGAGCTGGGCATTACGTGTCTATTTCGTCGTCTGCATGTAGCTACACAACAGAGCATTCCAATTAAAAATGCTATTGATAACTATGTCTTGACACCGGTACTGGGAACAAATGTCAAAGGTCGCTCTGTGAAACCGTCTCAGTGATTATGCCCTGAAAATGATGTCAATTTCTCGTATCAAAATGCGTCATCAAAACCCTGACCTCACCAGTCCATTGACAGCAGTCAATGGTATGAAAGCATCGGAAACTATGTTGATATTTTTTATTCTTTCATATCTCATTCCACTACGTGATTTATTTATGCAAGTTGCATGATCACTCGTTCATTTAAAGAAACAATTACCTGGATACTTCAGATATAAAAATTTGGGGAAAGAAACTTGTCTCCTTATAAATTGTAATCCGTTCGTTACAAAAATTTCGATTGCACTTCGGAAGAACAGTGTTTTAAGAGATTGCTCACAACAACATTTCTTAATTAAATTGACCTAGTCAAGACCTATCCGCAGCAGGTGTTTAGCTGTTATTAACTAACCTCATTGACTAACTTTATTGACTAACCTTATTGAATTGTTTAGTCAAGTTCATGAAATACTCCACTGAAGCGATGGTGTTATCCATTTCACTTTGTGACACCTGATAAGAATTAGTCTCCTCCGGCTCCTGAGAGCTGCTCCAGCGACTGATCGAAGGTTTAGTCAGATCCAGATTGATGTTCTTTTTGTGTCGTCGATTTGTTTTGGTGATCCACGCTGATATACTGATCGCCATTTCGGTGACAGGATCAACGAGGGCCCGAATGTGATAGTCTATGCACGCAGGAACGATTTGAATTTGGATGGTCACAACCACAGCAATGAGGATGGTATAATCAATACGGGATGTGCCCATCTCAAATATCGCCAAGATCAGAATCGCCACATATGCCGTGCAATAGCTGTAATGACGAAATCTCTTCAAAATGCATGTCTCCTTTCGAAAACGATTACCCAACAGGGTAAGAAAGAGCTGGGCATTCCGTTTGCGTCTCAACGTCTCCATGCCAACCCACACAACATAACTCGCAATCGTTAGCTGCGAAGCGACATAGAACACGAGCGTGTAGTTCATTTTTGAGATGAGCAAGATTGCTCCAGCTACCGTGACTAAGGAACATGCGAGGTTAACCACCACCAAAACGTAACGCACTAAAGAGGGACTCCATTGGCCGTCGCGTTTGTTGCGGTACAGCAACTTGAGGCCGAAGAGGGTGAGACAGGCGGAGAGAATAGGTTGAGCCTCGTCGAAATGGCACATCTGTCTCATTTTTGATACTTAGGTCGTTATTCTGTCACAGATCCACTTGCCTGTTGCCTATCACTGATAGTGTCAAGAAGACAGCAGGCCCAAATGAATTATTTTCCTATTTTCCGCTTTGGAGATTTATTTTTTGGAACTAAAACTTGACCCAAGCGACTCTGATTCTAGATCATCAGACTATCAGCTGGCAAGAACTGTCATCCAGTTGCCTCTTCTACCATGTTCTATCCAGCGACTCTAAGGCCTAACGTAACTTCGTCCGATCTTTGGACCATCGATTGATGCGCGAGGCTCAGCTCTTTGTTATGGTCCGCCTTTGTTTATTTGCATTTCCATTGCGTCCTATTGAACCAATAACCACAGCCGCATTGTAGCGCTGATAACAGCTTCCGATCGTTGCCCACGTGGTTTGATTGTCGATCGACCACAATGGATCCTTGGTTTGGAGAGGGCAATGTTAAGCAATCGTGTGTGGTTCCAAGACGATGCAGTTAGGAGATACCCAGTTTAAAAATGGCAGTTAAAAGGTGCCGTCACCTAATAGTACTGTAGATGATTTTAGGCAATGACAGCTCTTCTTTGAAAACGCGTGTACGTATACACAAAGTTATGTGTACAGCCACAGAGCGATCGACCTAATTCCCTTGCTAACTAGTTACTTCAGCAATCATTTGTTCAGGTGACATGCGCTCAGACTTGAGTGACTATTAAGAGCATGAAGTGTGCTTTAATATTTAGAATGAGTGATACTTAGTTAGTGTGAAAGTTGCATTAAGTTCAGTCAAATTAGTAAGCGCACGCAAGCATGACGAGGACAAAGAAGCAGAACTTCGGGATGGGGGAGGAGCGCCCCAGTAGCAGTGTCAAGAAGAGCCCCGGGACGAGGAGTCAAGATTTCATCCATCCTCTACGCCTCTGCAGAGTGCTCCGTCCAACTGGACAAGTATTCGTAAATAGAGTTTGCAGGTAAATGCCAGGAGCTCGAGACATGTAATGATGGCATGGTCTGCCGTGCCTAATGCAAGAAGGCCATTCAACCAAAGCAGAGAAAGACGGAAGAAGAGGACGACGGCCTAACTGTAAAGGTTTTCATCCTGGAACTTCAGTCGCGAAGCATCGTAACCAAGGTCAAACGAAGAATTGAACGGCTGGTTGACGAGGCGCTCAATGAACTCGGGACGGTCCAGAAGGATCTAGCAAGTACCAAAAAAGATATACAGCCTACGAGTTGACGCGTAAAAGATCAGCATGAGTAAGAGTCAGGCGGATTTAGCTACTCAAATATGTACACCAGTTGGTTGTTCATGCTCTTAAATGTGATCAGTTGGCCCTCAGAAGACGGACGCTCAGACTCTGAAGGATATTGTCAGCTTCGATATCTGATCACCTCTTTGATTCACTCTGCACTCGAAATGCTTACGCGAAGCATCATCATCATTTACGATGACCTGGGCGCAGAAACATGAAAACTAATCATTGGTGACCCTATCATCCGTCATCAGATGGTTAAATTTATTCAGAGGCTTAAGGCAAAAAAAATAGATATTTATAAGCCCGATACAGACCATGACAAGATCACAGATGACCTTGAGGAGGTTTAAGTTTCTCACCCGGAGACCCTTATAATCTGTCAAGTAGGCACTAACGCACTGAAGAGGACAAGGTCGAACGATCATCTCACCAAAACTCAGGCTAACGATGCTCCTCCATGTTGCCATAAATGAATGATGTTGAAGGGCTGTATAGTGAACTCGCCTAAACATTTCGTGTGCTCGAAAATTTGTCCCAGTCACAAAGAATATCCTTCATCAACCGACTTGATGACTTTCGGGTTGAAAACGATCTATTCCTAGATAAATGCCTGCACCTGAATGAAATAGGGAATGCTAAATTAGGCAGACTGCTCCACGAAAGTGTTGAAAATGTTTTACTTGGAGGCGAGGGTAGCAGCAGGCTTTAAAAGAATGAATCCCATCCGCGAAGAAGAGTATACGTACGAATCTCTATGACTGGAACTCCATCATTCAAAGCACGCTGCTATCCTTGCACTGCTGTATTATATTTCTGAACACATTTGTGGAGCAGTCTGGTAATCTAGCGTGACATAAGAAAATCCATCAACCGGAGCTAGGATCAATGATTCGCTTTGAGGGGAGTAAGTGTTGGCCACAGTGGAGGCACTACACACTTTGAAGATCGCACTTTTGGTGGAGGTTAAGGAAACCCGAGGGAAGGGGGCCCTATCCGGATCACAGCCAACAGGTGGAGTCCCTCCTAATAGAGAAATTGGAGACCGAGACTAGTACTCACTAAAGGTTTTGATTTGTGACGCACAGTCATATGCCCCTACAAACGGAGGAGACTAGCCACCTACGCTTGACAAACGGAGGAGACTGGTCACCTACGCTTGACAAACGGAGGAGACTAGTCACCTGGTATTCGTTAAATCGGCATAAATGAAACAAGACTCGATCCCCAGAGCAAAAATTTTGTTAGCCGACATAATTCGTTTAGGTTACGAAGACCAACCCACTCCTTGTAAACGAGGAGGTGGATCCGTGCAGTACAACAGTTCTAAAACAGTGACAGACCCTTTGTTCTTGTTGCAGTAAACTCAATGCAGAAAATAAAAAGGCCCATGCGTCCATCTAGCTAAATCCGTATATTGACCAGGGGAGCCTAATTCCGTAGGTGCATGAAATACTCTTATGACATTTTTGTTTGACAATAGCGTGGTTCAGAATGTTTGTGAATCACGGGGGAACAACAGGATGGACCTAGCCCTGTCAATTGAGGAACAGCCAGTCAGCAACGTGCTGAGGAATGGCTAGGGACAACATTCCAGGCAGATGTTTTGAGGAACCATGGGAGCAGGCTGGATGCCCTGGCATCGCAACAATGCTACCCGCCGCTGGAAGAATGGAGATAATAATAATAATTATTATTATTAAATCATGTATTTTCATCATCTAACATCGGGTTTCAAATTTTTTAGGAAATAGATAAATTCTTAAACATAGGACATCATTATCAACTACGCTACTTGAATTAACGAAAACGAGAGTTCAATTTGAATTCGTCACAGCTCATCTCTAGATGCCGCCGGTTCGAATTACATGGAGCGAAATATTATTTACAATAGTATCATCTGTGCACGTACAGAAAATTACTATTTTGATAAAACAACTCAGACAACATAGCGTTTGGAAAACCAGTGACACGGGGGGTTGAAAAATAAGAAATTCTTGGGGTGGATAAATAACAAAATACATGGGTGGGGAAAGTAACATGTACATGGGGTGGGAGATCACGCATGCATGTGGTTAGAGTCCCGAGAACATGGGGTTGGGACATCAAAATGTGCTAACATACCGTAATAAGTAGTCTACATTATTGTACGTTAACATAGATGTGGATGGACAACACGAATTATACAGAAAATATGACTACAATATCGGGTTGGAAAACCGAAAAGCGCTGACATATTGTAAAGATGGATCTAAACCATTGTATTAATAATGAAGGGGTGAATAGGCGACATAAGTTATAAAAAATATATATACATAAAATACATAACAAACAACTGCATATACGATATGCACATTTCAAGACTGCTGGGCAATGATTAAATGATTGACAATCAGAATAATACAATACTCGTGTACGCAAGTCGGATGAATATACTTCTGTTATAGAAGACAAAAACAAAATATTAGCTAATAAGGAAATGATTGTATCATCAATAACGATACGGTAATTGTTAGAAATAATTCAATGAATTATATTAAAGTCGAGTTAATCTTTGTCAAAGTTATAAGCTGCCTATCGTTCCTCGAAAAGACTGAGTTCGTATTTTAATTATGCTAAAACGACTGGAACATTTAAAACATAGAAATAGACAAAACGCTAGTTAACATTTGTGGTAATTGGCAAAGGCAATTGTGATCGGTAGCAACATAGAAAACATAGGTATCGTCAGAGTAGAAACGATTAGATGGTGTCTCAATGTTGAGAGTTATGGATGTGGTGGTTAATGGTGGTGGTCGATCATGAACAAAATGCATTTTCTGGTTACTGGTATTATGCATTTAGGTTGTGTTTGTAGGCAAAGTTACCGTTTTGAATTGATCGATCAACAGATGTTCATTAAGCCTATTCTTGAAGCACTTGTTGGATTCAAGGTTCTTGAGGCTTGTTGGGAGGTTGTTCCAGGATTTTGGTCCAGGGATCGAAAAAGCTCGAAAGGTAGTTTCTGTTTTCCATGTGTTCAACGTGCTGAGTATCATTATTTCTTGTGAATCGACTGTTCTTTTCACCTCGAGAATAAATGTGCTTTTGGCTGCCGGGTGAATGTTTTTCTAGAAGATCTTCATGAATTGTGATCGACTCGTGGAGTGCCAGTTTGTTGGCGATATTTAGCCACTGTAATTTTTCGAGGAGAGGACTTACGTGGGTCTCGTTTTCTGTGGTTACCATCGCATGTTATTCTTGCCCCAAAGTTGATCCAAGGCTGTACTTTCTCTCTTTGAGTTTTGGTGCTTTTCCCCAAAATTGAAAGACAGTAGTAAATGTGAGAAAATACTAGAGCGTAGACAACCAGAAATCTTGATTTGAAATTGAAATGTTTTTTTGCGGAGTTAAGGAACAAAAGTGTTCCATTAAACTTGGAACACAGAGTCGTTACGTGGTGTTTGAAGGAAAGATCGGGATCAAACCATACTCCCAGACTTATAACTTTATCTTCAACAGGAATGTCAGATTTGCCTATCCTGATAGAGAAATTCATTGGAACTACTTTTCTTTTTGAGTTCGAGCCGAACAAAATGCATTTTATTTATTCAGAGTTGAGCTTTAGTCCATTTATATCATACCAAAATTTCAGATTGGTTACGGCTGTCTCAGCGTCGTCTTTCAGTGCATTCAGATCCAACGGCTTTCGGGAAAGCAATATTTGAACATCATCGGCGTACATTACCATTTTCGCTTGATTTTTTGGTATTTAGAGTCGATGTCATTTTCAAAAACCAGGAACAACAAAGGGCCAAGTATCGAACCTCGAGGGACCCCAAAAGCAACTGTGGCCCAATTTGACATAGTTGCGTTATCGAGTTTAAATGATTGTTGCCGATTCATCAGAGAACTCTCGAACCAAGTAGGGTCTATTCCGATGTTGCAGAGCTTGCTAAAAAGAATTGTATGCTTAAACTGTCGAATGCTTTCGATAAGTCTAGCAATACCAGCAGAGATATCTGCCCCTCATCAAAGTTTTTGTAGAGATTCTCAGTGATGCTCATAAGTGCGTCTTCTGTTGACAATTTTCGCCGATAAGCATACTGACAGTCATTGGACAGCTTGTTTGATATGAGGTAATCAATCAATTGGTTATATATTACCTTTCAAGAATCTTGAATAGGACAGGCAGAAGACTGATCAGTCTAAAGTTGGATGGTTCGCTCATGTCCCCAGATTTATGAATTGCTCCTATGATTGTATTCTTCCAGATCTCGGGAAAAGTTTTACTTACTATGGAGGTGTTAATGACTGCGCTGTTATAAGGCAAGGTAACTTTAAGCTGTCTTTCAGATATTGTTGGGCTAAACCATCTATTCCTGTTGAATTTGTGTTTCTCAAGGCAAATGCAGCTCGTTATACTTCTTGTTGCGATACTTGCTTTGGCTTCCAATTGGCGTTTGCTTCTTGGTCCACGTTTTTTTATTGTTTTGGCACTGTTCTAGTTCCTCATGATGGTATTCAATTTTTGCCCTCCTGACTTCTAGTTTGACGCTTCCAATTGTAACCAAGTGATGCTTTGTTTTGCTATGCATTTGAGATATTTTTAAAATGCAATTTCGTTTTGCAGTTTTTCTGTAATCCATTCAACCGGCATGCTTTTCATTGTTTTAGTTTCCGTTGGCGCCACAGCGTTCAGACATGTGAGAAGATAGTCTGTGAGTAATTGGGCTTGCTCTTTGACGTTGTTTGTGCAATGTATCGGTTATATCATCTCGACGTTTGCCACTAGTTGTGCTCTGAAATTATCCTCGGTGTAATTTCTTTTTGTGCGACAGGTTATTTTGTATTCATGTTTTTTCTCTTTTTTGATGATAATGGTGCAGTTTATTTCATGGTGATCCGAGAAAGAATTGGGCTCCACGTCTGTGGTAACAATGGAAGACGGATTGTTACTTATGAGCAGATCCAGTACAGTTTGGGATTTGGGTGTAATTCATGTTGCACTTTTTATGAGCTAATGCAGCCCGAGTCTGTCTAAAATCGGCTTCATATTGTTGGATTTCAATTTCAATTGATCATCATTGAAATCTCCCAAAATGTACAGGGTCTTTCCTAAGCGGATAGCTTCTCGAAATCTTTCTTCCATGAATTGAAAAGACTGTACACTTTCTTTGGGTTATCTGTAAATAGAACCAACAACAAACGATCTGTTTTTGCGTACCTTGATGTTCACCCAAAGGTCATCAACTTCATTGCTGTCGTTAAGCATTACTTGAAAAGAGGTATATTCTTCTCGCACATATATCTCGGTTCCACCTCCATTCCGTTCTCTATCTTTTCTATAAACATTGAAGTCTTCAATCTGGATGAAGGTAGTGTTAATGTCAGATTCCAGCCAGGTTTCAGTCAGACATAGAATGTCAATTGAGTCCTCCTTCATCATCATTTGATGTGATCCATCTCTGTTCATAAGCTGCTGACGTTTATATTTTTAATCACAATATTATTCAGGTTCTGATGGGTATTTTTCAGACAATGGTTGCTGAGGGGTGGTTGCTTCTCCCAGCCTGAACAGTTTGTGCCTCTAATCATTTGTTTTTACTTAAAGGACAGTTGATGTCACTTTGGAATGATTGCAGAAGCATATTTTCACCGAATATGGAAGCATCATTGTCGTATTGCAAAGGAGAATACCTATTGGAACACTGCACATTGGTTTCCACATGCTTGTTTCGCTTCGCTGCAATATTTTGTTGTTCGAAATGTGGCTTCAGAGGGTGGGTTGGTGCAAGACTACTGTAGTGGTCCACTTTCTTGGCTACAAATAATGAGTATTGAGCAGCTTCATCGCTCTTAAGGTTGGTCGGATTAATTACTGTTTTCGTTACGATGTCCGGGTTTGTTTCATATAAGATTGTGATTAGAATTTTGAGTGCGTTGCCGAAAATTGGGGGGACTAGATCGCCTAATCTGATATTGTACTCTTTGTTTTCAAAATACTTTTCTTTCTCCGAGAGAAAATTATCATATTTTTTATATACAGTGAAGGCTTTGTAACCTTCAATGTAATTGAAGGAATCCTCCATTGCTTGGGTTTTTATCACCTCTAAAAGGTTTTCATCGTTAAGTCCTGTTTGTTTTACTAAGGATCATTGCACCGCGTGAATCATACAATGTCCGTCTGCTAGTGTTGATTTTTTATCTTAAATTATTGAGAATGGGGTCGATGTTGGTGTTCCTGGGGAATTGTTGCAAGTTTTCCGTCACCAGCATTGGCATTTTTTTCATCCGTTTAATTGTTTCTTGTGTCAGCAACAACACCTTCATTCAGATTTTCAATATACTCATCAGCAACACTCTTACTGACGTTATCTAAGAACCTGGTTGCTAATTCTCGAGTGGCATTGTTTGTTTGTTTTGGAATATCATTGTTTTCGGTTCTGTTCATTGTTGTTGAGGGTGGGTTGGAACAAGAGAGACCGAACAGAACCAAGGGAAATAATTCAGATCGATGATTGAAGAGAGGCATGGCTGAGGATGGCGGAACCGCGCTTGAGGAAGGAATGGGTGGAGGGGGTAATATATGGGAGGGATTAGCGGGATAGGTAGAGTTGGAGTTTGGGCTGAGGTTGGAGAATGGTAGCGAAGGTGGGTGCAAGAGGAAAGATCGGATGGAGGGGGGTAACACATGGGAAGGGTTGACGAAATACGTAATGTTGGAGTTTGGGTTGAGGGTAGGGAAAGGTAACGAGAGTGGAAGCTCGAGGAAAAAATGGGTTGAGGAGGGTAATATATATGGGAGGGATTAGCGGAATAGGTAGAGTCGGAGTTTGGGCTAAGGTAAGGGAATGGTGCGAAAGGGGTGGATTGTGAGTAGTGTAGAGTGGAGGAGGTATGTAGGAAAAGAGATAAGGAGGCGCTGAGGGGACGCAAGTGCTGCGACCGATATGAAAAGACCTTGCATAGGAGATAATTGTGTGGGGATGATAAGGAGTCACTGGTTGGTGATTGGATTGGTGATTAGTGAATTTCAGTTGGAATTTTATTTTTATGGGATGACGAGAGGGTGCTAGGATGTGAGTTGTCTGCGAGTAAATGTCCTTTGCTGACTTGTTATCGGGTGATGATTCGAAATGATGGCCTTATAATGGAGGGAAGTAGAAAAAGGGAGGAGACCAGAGTTATGAGTGCTTGCTTCTGACATTGTTATAGTATATCGATGGCAATACCTCAACCCTCTGAGGAACGTAACGTGCTACTGTGTTGAAGAAATTTATAATTTCACTATTGTTTAGACTAGCATTTCCCGAATGAAACAATCGTTTGTCTAGGGCACCAGTGAATTCGTCTCTTAGTTTGCCTGTTGGGATAACTTTGAGCCTCAAAGAGTGGCAAAAACGGCGCCTCTGTTCCATTGTTTTCAGATTGAGGGGTTCTGCCATGTATAGTTTAGCATTTTGGTTTTTCGTTAAAATTGCGGTGGTTATTTTGACTACTACTTCAATTTCGACCCAGTCCGTGAGCACAATTATCTAATTTTTGAATGGATTTGAGCTGTTAATGATTTTAGACAGAGCAGCATAGTCGCTAATATTTATCATTTTCAAAAGTGCATCTATCTGAGAGGTCGGACGTTAGCACATTTTTCATGAGGATATCACCAATGAGTATTGTCTTAGCGGTCTTAGTATTTTCTGTTCACCCGGTGGTGGTGCCTGATGCTTCACAGCGAGCCGGCTTTGCTGTTGCGGATTTTCTGTTGAAGTGACGATTAAAGGCTCTGTATCGGAGGAATAAATTGGAGCTATGGACTCAGTTTCATAGGTACAAGGGGTGGGAGATGGAGAGCTCAGCAGCGTTGGGTGAGTATTTGTAACCGAAAGAGCAGACCTGTGGGAGAGGGTAGGCTTCTTCTTATAGCGTTTTGGGGCACATGTGTTAGCCACCGGAGTGTGTGGGCAATGCGGCAGCTCTATGTTTATAGGCTTGCTGGTTCTGGTGCATTTGATTAGACAATACACTTATAAATTCATTATATAAATGAGTTAGGTTAGGCACATACACTTATAAATTCATTATAAATTCATAAATTCAAATTGCCATGCGTCATATCCCTGCCTTCGTGATATTGGTTGGTATGAATTGATGTCATACTGGAGTATATTCTCTGTGTCAAATAATTGTCGAGATTTAGTAATTTTGCAAAATTAGATTACCTTCCATGTTGACATTCTGGTATCATATCACCGCTGCCTCCATGACAATACACATAGATAAATAAAAAGTCATATTCTGCAATGTCTTTGCTTTAACTTGGGCGTATTGTGTTGAGTGAAGTGTGATATACATGAGCAATTATTAGAAAGCATGTATTTTTCTACAGTTATCTTCCACCATCATCGCGGTGTATTATCGCCCGCAATCTGGAAGTTGCTCATAGAAAATCATACAACAGCCGCAGCGTGAAATCATTTAGATTTTTTTCCATCGAATAAATGTTTTTTAATACGTCTTATGAGCATGAAACGTCGTTCTAAGGTGTATTTTGATTTTGAAAAATCAAAAGTGTTGGATAAGTTCAACCCTCTATTCAACCAGTTTCGTTCAGTTATCCATCCTCAAAGGATACCTTCAGGCAGATCCTCCCGCACGATGTTCTAATTGTCTAAACCGCAATATTTAGATATTTGCATCCTATTACAATTTGATTCCCTAATCGACCACTAATAGAAAACGGACCATGGGCATAGTTGTCGCTTATTGCCAAGATATAACTAACTATCCAGGATAACTCCTGAGTGGAGAAGCAATGCATCGTTTAGGTAGACATATGTAACAAAGGTTACCCCGTGGACGATAGAGTAAGCCCCATATATAACAAAGGACAGTTTTTTTATTCCCCCCATAATAAAAATAAGATCAACGTTTTGGTAGCCTTAAACCATATACTCGGAAACAAAGGGGCATTTTCGATGGACTTCAGCGGGTATAAACAGCGAAGCAGGTGTGTTCATATGCAATCTGAGAGTGGGTTATGTACCAATGTCTGGTAATTAAAAAGGTCGGGTGCAAATCTTAGGGGAAGAACTATCAATTATTAATGCATGAAATAACATCTTACGGATATTTGGAGGTTATAGTGAATACTGTATGTTTTTATCAGCTGATAGTTCCTTAGTAGATACAAGTGATCAGAAACGCGGATTTTTGATTTGGACAATGTAATGCTTGACATGTATCTAATTACTTTGAGTGTACAACTTAGTCACCATGTAACTCGAACATTGTAATGATTAATTACTTTTGGAACAAGTTAATTACTTTTCAGCCAAGTCAATTACATTTGGGAGCCTTAGCGTATTGTGAATCAGATAACGGGTGGCTTACGGGTGGCTTACGGGTGGTTTACGGGTGGCTTATGGTGACTGACGGGTGACTCATTCGGACGGACGAATATACAGCTTTCGTATTATTCGTAAGGTATAGGTCTACATATTTACATATAGGTTCCCTCTGGTATTTTTATCGTAATTCAATGATAGGCACACTACATTGCAATTTATTGCATGTCATGTTGCATATCTGCAATTTCATTGCTAGTCCTCCGAGTGTTTAGGGATAATAATAACATACATTAATAAGATGAATTTATTGATAATAAATCTAGCAGTTACAAATAATTTACATGCAGTATTAAAGTTTAAAACCCAACACATGTTCTTCTTGCACAAATGTTGATTTCCGGACACGTTCATGATGAATTTGTCAACCTTGGTATAATTTCTACGTCGTTCGCTGTTGAAGAACCGCTCGATTATCTTTTTGATGAGATATTTTGACATAAGTAATACGCAAAGTAGAATCAGTAAGCTCCACAAACCAAGGATTGATCACTTTGGATGGATTTCTGTAGTACAAGTTGTGCTTTTGCTGGAGTATTACAATAGGAAGCTATATTTTCTCTTTATATTATTGGATTAAACCCAAACAAATCAAAAAAGTAGTTTTTTTTTATATTAGGATCCAAAGAACCATTTTATTAAGATCATTTTCGCTGCTTACAATCATGTTGCAGTTTATTTGATGCATGGGCATTTTATTTTCAGCAAGACACCCTACATAGGCACGTTACTGTCAAAAATGCTATTATTTGGAAGGAATTGGTTGAATTATAATTAGTTGATGGAGACGAATTAAGCAGAGTGACCAAATGATGCAATTTAAGATTATGAAAAGAAGTTATTGTAGCTTGAATCTGAGATTGAGAGACTGGGAGGGGTGAACGCAGGAGCGGGCAAGCTGATAACCTGATGAGAAGGCATTAAAAACCTAGGTGCATAGAGATACCTTAGGGACAAAATGAATGATCGTGTGCAAGCCTTGGTACGTCACAAAAAAAAATGCTCCCGTTCGAAATGAACAAAAACCCATGGTAACCGTAGCGCACCTTAATTTTTCAAAGTAAGACCCTCACAGAAAGGAAGGGGGGTTTGTTTTGCATTGTTAAAAATTATGTGTATTACATAACATTTAATAAAAATATTATATTTCGAATTTTGCAGTCAGTTCGAATGATTTGTCTTAATGTGGAGTTATTAGGCCACATAAAACACATCTAGGAGTTTTATTGATCTTCCGATGCTGCGGGATCCTTGGGATTCGCCTTTCATAACGGTATATATTTATGTATAGTCACTGCGTTCAGTGATCACGGGCTGAGGAAATGTTACCAACCACACACCACTTGGCATTCCCGTACCGCAGGCTGGCTAGAGCTGCGAGACGCCCACAGCGCGTAATAAGAATACTGCTTTCCACTGTACGTGTTTTTATATAATTGTACCCATTACGGACTTAATTATGGTTTAGATTCGATAAAATAAATAGCACTAATAATAGGCTATCATCTGATACTTCTCTTTACGCGGACGCCAATAAACTTCTTTATATATTTGTATTGTTTAGAGCCGTGGCACTCTCCTACGTCATTTTTATTATTTATTTATTCCTTATCTTATTTACTGTAAGTGTAGGATGGTAGTTGTTATACGGAACGACTCTGCTGTGGTGATATCTATATTGGTACCTAGTTTTAAGTCTGTACGTGATATATTTCGATTGTAGGATGCATATATGTCAGAGTTGGAAAGCACATTATTTCAGTTTGAAGCTACCCTCTCTTTCGAGGCATAGGCCCGACCCAGCCGTTTATTTCGCGTCCACTGTGCAGGGCTAGGGAAAACACTCCTTGACAGGCATCAGACACACCGAGATATGCGGCCAGTGCAGAAGGACCTATGAGTTCAGTATTGAGTATTGGTGTTTAGCCCCATATATGCCTCTAGAGTACTGAGTGTCAAGATTTCACTGACCAGTTGATTAAAGATCTTTAGCAACTGTGAGTGTTTCATTTGGTATCTTTATTTGAATTGTTAATGAGGAGGAAAGTTGATCGAAGCATATAACATCCTTACAGGGATAGAGGACCTTATTTTCATTTCGTGCACACAGGGATTTATGTTTATTCATTTAATCATCTCGCATAACTATTTCGAAACATATTTGTTCCACCTTATGGAGAAAAATAACACTGACGTTTCCTTCTCTGACGTTTTCTATACAAATCTTTGGTTTTTGGAAACAGCAGTAATATCATTATATTTTTTTTAGATTTTTTTTGTATGCTTTTACTGAAGAGAGCGCCAGTGCCCATGTTGGTTTTCGATCATTGAACCCTCTTTTTTTTCATTATATATTGAGTTTTTATCCGTTTAAGAATCGTGTCAGAGTACATATTTCCACTCTCTTATTTGGATGTTGTAGCGAACAATTAGGCGGCGACACGTCTACGTCACAGTAGGCGGTCCAGCGCACCCAAAATGCGACTATTTGCCGCGAGTTGGCACCAGTTATGTACTGATACGTCCCTTTACTGATGAAGCAGACCTGGCAACAGAACGACCACACTCAGATCGAAACAATATGGAGCGATCTCTTCACAGAAATGAAATGAAGAAGTCTCAATATCTCGAAAACGGAACATTTATGAGGGATGCGTCATCGATGAAGGAGGACTTGAAATTACTTTCTTTATCTGGTGGCATACTTATTTTTCCAAAAAAATGTGACAATAACGTTACTCATTACACAAAAATTAATTCATTACATTTACGCGCTTGTACAGTCATTTTTCTAATCTTTCTCTTAGTGTCGATGTCATTTAATCTATAATGTATCGTAGATGAGGATGTTGCATGGGCAACTCAAAGATGTTTCCAGACAACAGGCGGGAATTCTCACATGACCCAACGACCATAAAGGTGCACTAGACTTGGAAACTTTCACCACTTCGTTCTGTTAGGTTAATGTTAGCTTTAAACAATCTGTTAATACTTTTTCAGTAAGTGCTTTGTAAAAAACAATGATTGCATTATATCCTATGTAACCTCATTTTCTCGACCAAAAAGAATTCAGTCAATTTGCCACGCAGACGCGTTCAAGTTCAACAGCTGAATGCGACCGCTGATCCAAGTAATTTTACAATCACGTGAATGAGCAAAGTTTATATATTGTTAGGAAGGCAAAATTTTTGTATACCAACCCTCCCCAGTTGTATGGAAGTTGATCAGCCCGGAGAGTTGGTCCTGAGTAGTAATAGTACTCGAACGTGTTCACACAAGCAGAATGGCAAAATGTTCTTCTTCTTCAAAACGCTGGTCATTCGTGCGCATTCCTTCAGATGGTAGTTGTTACTACGCTCCAGAAATTATATTATAATAATTTGACGCTCTAAATGACTACTATGTTATTAAATGGACCCAATTCCATTTATATAAATTGTAAACTGAATTTCGATGGTGCGAAATCTAGTGCACCTTCAAAATAGAGGAGACACATTCCAGGCCGTTGAGCGCAGTTCGTTCGAAAAAGTTGTTCGCACTCATCAAAGATCAGAAATCGCTACATATCAAATGGTTCAACGTTTCCACATAATCAATTTACAGCACGAGTTAATAATATTAAAAACTACAAATAAGCCACTTGACCTACTTTGTCCGTGATAAAATCTGTAAAGAGCTTGCCCTGATAGCTCACCTTTTTCTATTGCTTGCGCATATAGTAAAATAATCCGCTTAAATTACAACAAATAAATCTGATCGAAATCCTACTTCATTCTTGCAACAATGTATCTTGAAGACTTTCAATCTAAGAAATCCTTCGCGAATATGCTTACCAAGCCTAAGGCGCGTATTCACGGTCGCTAACCGTAATGTAGAAGCCACCTAAAGTTAGGCACATAACCACGGTCGCCAACCGTAATGTAGAAGTCACCTAAAGTTTGTAAGATTAAGAGGAAAGATTAAAGCGAAATGTACATTTTCTAACATTATTACTTTCAAGCTGCACCTATACACGTTTGTCTATTGCGTTGTTGGCTTAGAATTTCATGAGAATATATTCCCTTATCACAATTAAGTTCTCACTGTAGCTAAACATGGTTCACCATTCCATCAGAGGCCTCAGTCAGTAAGTTTCGTGAACACTTCTTGAGTGGTCAGGTCGTGTTTATCTCCTCCCGGGCGGTACTGGAAGATGATGAAGCTGTAGGTGAGAGCAGTGTTGAGGATGGCCACGAAGCAATGTGTGCCCAAGCAGTACTGCCCGCCTGCCACCTCGGCACGACAAGGACGCTTCTCCAGACGCTGCGTAAGGCTTGCTAGTGCCGCGTTACGGCTGTCAGGCAACCCCGGTAGAGCCTGAAGTGTCCGGAGCTGATCAGACAGGCGTTCACTCTGTGGGGGAAGGAGTGATGGCAAATTAGGCAATTGGAAGAAACGTCAGCTTAGAGATTGCCTTTTTCCCTCCTATAATGGCCATATAGGTGGTTGATAATTCATGCACGATTGATTACAGACTGAGACCTGGTATTTGGTAGGGTCCCATCTCGTCTTACCGCATCTATAAGTTTTTGTCCGGCAGAGCATGTTGTCCAGAAGCGTATCACGTCCTCCATGAGCATGATGGTCATACCGACTACAGCAGAACCGTTAGTCCCCGCCATCTCGAGGAGACGGCTGCAGAGCATGAAGGTGGTGATCAATGTTCGCGCGAAGAACATTATGCATCGACCCGTCATGATGGTTCCCTGAAACTAGCCGAGAAAACACTGGCCTCAGGTTAAATGTGAGTCACCTCACGGTTAACGAAAGCACGGGACCAAAGGTACCCTTGAGAAATACATTTTGTTGACGCCTCAATTTTCAGAGGAATGGTAGGATAAAATGTTTCGCTAATTCATGTACGTTTAGTAAAATTTGACTTGTGGAATTTATTAAATAGATGGATTCCCATCTAGCAAAATCCTCAATAAAATCCAAATCAGCTTGAATTTTTAATTGACAAATGTATTTCATTTTTCGTTACAGGTTTTTCGTTTGTTACAGCGCACTCTAAGAAACATCGAATGGGAGGTCGGACGGTCAGGTTCACGGATGTCATACATCTACTGTCGAATCGGAATTAACATTTTGCAACCTTGCGAACTTGATCTAACTCCAAGGCACGTGGGATTTCAGCATTTTGTACGCTACCCAGCCGTATTTCGGTCGGATCAGAAGAATTAAAGACTTTATTAGATGGGTGCATGTCTGTCAAAATTACGATAGTGTAGCTTAGTAAGTCAATTGAACCCGACGATTTCTCAGTATTCAATGACAACGATATCATAAATAAATGATTCTTTCGGTAGAAAGAGCACTACAATATTGAAGATGTTACTGGTAAACATATGTTCACACCGATAATGGAAACACATGTCAACTATCGCACACAAATTCCATACGGTATGATCGCTCGAGAAATTCTTCTCAGGAATTTTGCCCTGATGCAAATATTCGTTAATTGTTCAAACTCCACGTCAGGCAACTGACCTTGCGCAAAGGCACTAATACCAGGATGAGTCGGATCTAAATATTGTTAGCCAAAAAATGTGTTTCACTTTTGATTTATCATTAAGTTCTCTTAATTGAGTTGGACAAGACCTTTCCGGTTTTGCCATTCGTTCCTATAGACTCACCTTATTGAATTGTTTAGTCAAGTTCATGAAATACTCCACTGAAGCGATGGTGTTATCCAGTCCACTCTGTGACACCCAATAAGAATTAGTCTCCTCCGGCTTCTGTGAGCTGTTACAGCGAGTGATCGAAGGTTGAGTCAGACCCTGATTGATGACCTTTTTGTTTCGGCTATATTTTTTGGTGATCGACGCTGATATACTGTTCCCTACTTCAGTGACAGGAGCGACGAGGGCCCGCAAGTAATTGTCTATGCACGTGGGAACGATGTGAGCCTGAGTGCCCACGATCACAACAAGGATCAATGTGTAATCGACAGCGGAGGTATTCATCAATAATACCGCCAATGTCAGTAGAGCCAAATGCGCCGTCCTTTTGCCGTACTGACGAAATCTTTTTACTACGCAAGACTCCTTTCGGAAGCGATCACCCAACAGAGACAGGTAGAGCTGGGCACACCTCTTCTGTCTCAGCGTTTCCGTGCCGAGCCACACAACATTGCTCGTCATCGTGAACTGAGCAGCCATATGGAATACGCGCGTGTAGTTCATCTGTGGGATGAGCATGACTGATATTGCGGTCGTGACTAAGGAACATGCCAGATTTGCCACAACAAAAACGTATCGCACTACAGAGGGACTCCATTGGCCGCTGTGTTTGTCGCGGTGAAGCAAGTTGAGGCCCAAGAAGGTAAGGCAGGCAGAGAGAATGGGATGAGCCTCGTCGAAATAACACATCGCTCTCACTTTGAACCTGACTCTGTAATGCACTCAGGGAGACAGTTAATCTGCCAGAGTTACACCAGTCTGTTGTCTATCACTAATAGTGTACAGGAGACGGTAGGGCAAGAATGTATTATTTTCTTACTTTCCTCTCCGGAGATTGACTTCTTGATTTTAAAACTAACCAGAGCCACGGCATTACTGGATCATCACTCTATCGGTTGGCAAGAACTGTCCTACGGTTGCCACTTCTAACATGTTCTTCAGACCGCTTCGGAGGCCTAACTTAATCTTCTCCCGTTGTTTGAGCCATCGATTGCGCCTCAGCTGTTTGTTTTGGTCCGATGTTGTTTACTTGCATAAATATTGCGCTCTACTGAACCGGCCGCAACATCTGCACTTTAGTTCTAATGGCATCTTCCGATCGTTGATATCGAGGTTTGTTGGCGATCGAAAACACTGAGGCCGTGTTTTGAAGTGGGCCGTGTGTAGCAATCGTGTGTGATCCCAAGAAAGATGCAGGTAGAAGATGGCCGGATTGGAAAGGACACATAAACACGTGCCGTCACCTAGTTGTGGGGTAGGTGGTTTTAAGCAATGACAGTTCTCCTTTATAAGGTGCGTACCTGTACATACAGTTGAATGTACAGCCACAGAGTTATCGAGCGTAAGCCCGTTGAAATTTTCTAATTCAGTTGAAGTACGCTCAGAGTTCCAAATGACTATTAAGGGTATAAAGTGTGGAGTTATATCATTGCCAAGTGACATTTAGTGTCTACTAGTATGCAATTAAATGCAGGGGTGTCATTCGTCAGTCGTGGTAAACCATGAAGCGAGGGGCTCGCAGTTTCAGCTCAACGAAGAAAAGCCATGGGACGAGGAAGAGAAACCCCAGTAGGCGGGCAAAGAAGAGCCCTGGGACGAGGTGTCAAGATTCTGTCAATTCACTATGCCTGCTCATTATTATTTATTATTAACAAAGCATTCATTTCCGTCGTCTAGGAATGAGTTTTAAATTCATACACAGGAAATGTAATTACCATATACACTATTTGAATCAGCGAAAACTAAAGGTAAATTTAAATTCGTCATAGTTTTTCTCTAGTGGGCCGCCGGTTCGTATTTCGTGGAGTAAAATATAATTTATTAGATTATCATCAATGATCCTACAGACAAATCTATTTTAAGGGAAGAATTACGAATACATGGGGTGGGGAATTTATGAATACGTGGGGTTGGGAAATATCCAATCCATGGGGTTGGGAAATAACGAATACATGGGCTTAGGATATCCCGAGAACATGGGGTTGACAAATTGAAACGTGCTTGCGTATTGGAAAGATGGGTCTAAAGCATTGTATGATAACAAAGGGTGAAGAGACGACCCAAATTTGAATAAATAGAACATAACCGAGCAAGCTAATTAAGTAGACACATATCATTTTACCATGTGTGCTAACCGCTGCCTTATTGCATTTGGAAGAGCTTGGTTTGTATATATTTAAATAACACGGTAACAATATTGCGTAGCATATCGTGACGCATTTACAGTTGTAGAAATATTTTCTCACCTACGTGGGGCCTAGCAACCCTGCCACGTGGGGCCTCTTGGCTCGCAGGGTGGTAGAAAGGTGGCAGATGACATTGCCACATTGGCCAAAATAGAATTTTCCTGTCAAAAAATGGTGGCAGGAAGTCGTATATTATGTCAATGTGGTTTTCACCGAGCTGATTCGAATCCCTTTGTGTCATATCCAATTGACATGGTTTTAACATGTCAATCCAATATGAAAGCACTACATTGGGCCAGCATCGTTTTGATGTCAGAGAATAATGTCAATATTATGTACGAGATATGTATCTTGAATATTAACTTACGCACTTTTCTTGAAAAAAATTAGATCTTGGGTACTTGACCCACGAGTTCTGTCCATGCGCAACAAACCTAAAATAAAATCGATGACATATTATCGATGTAAACTTCGAATAAATGTAGAATAAATTCTCAACCTAGACTCATAAAAGCCCTGATCGAAATAGCCGCAATTGGAAAAGGGCTGTAACAGCCATAATTCCATATACGATAGTAAATAATCCAGCATTGGCTGGATTATTGTACATGCATATCTCTCTCTCTCTCTCTCTCTCTCTATGTA